>MU689149.1:49058-78015 GCA_026770625.1 Nicotiana glauca | reverse complement strand
AAATACAACAGTTAAAGCGACCGTGCTAGAACCACGGAATTCGGGAATGCCTAACACTTTCTCCCGGATTAATAGAATTCCTTACCTAGGATTTCTAGTTCGCAGACTGTAACAGAGTCAAACTTTCCTAGATTCGGGATTAACTCGGTGACTTGAGACACCATTATATTCTCAAGTGGCGACTCTGAAAATTTTAAATAACTAATCCCATTCCGACAGTCCTTTAATTGGAAAAACTCTTTTTGTTTATATCCCTTTTGCTGGGGTATAAGCGCCGTAAAAAAGAGGTGTGACAGTTAACTCTCAAGGTCATTGAATTTCATTTCTTTTGGGGCTTTGTTTCTCTAAGATATTCCAATGTAATTCTTGTTCAAAGAAAATAAGAAAGGATTTCAAAGCACACTACCAGCTTCCAAAATTGCAAAGCACAATGTGGCCAGAACATACCAAAGATAGCAAGATGTAAAATGGGATATAGGGAGTCATCGGAAGATTCATCAGTGGAATGTCTTGGTAACTTCATGGGGTGAAAAGGTTCAGAGAAAGGGGTCAGAGATGTAAAACAACGATTTGGGTATAGAACACTCGAATCATCAAGGTCATGAGGTTTGAAATTCAGTTAGAAAGTCAAGCGGTTCAGGGCCAATTCAGAGTAGCATGTCCAAGCAAAACACAGCAGCGGAGACATCTTCAGCAAGAATTCCATCAACTAACCACCATTTTAAACTAAGAAAATTTTTCTTTGATTGAAACAGAGGCAGAAAATTTCGTTTGTTTCGGAGGAACTCTTCGTAGGGGAAAAGCAAGCACCAAACAGGTTTGACCGTAAACTCTCAGGACCCTCCTGTAAAATAGGACTTAGTTAAATTTAAAAGCAATCATGAATAGCAAGTTTAGCATAAGAAAGATAGGTTGGGTTCAAAGTTTGCATGTTTAAGATAGGATTCAATTAGGAGTTTTCAGGACCTCCCTGAATAATGGGACCTAGTTTTAAGATTTTCATTAGATAACAAGATGTAACATAAATTCTGTTGTAAGGTAGTATAATTCAGCCATAAAAATTATCATTTTTAAGATAAGACTTGATTTTGATTTTCAGGACCTTCCTGGATAATAGGATGTAGTTTTAAGAGCCTCTTAGATAACAGGACTTAGAAAAAGTAATACCTTTAGAAGATATAACTTAGATTTATAATTGCCATTTAATTAAGAGTTGCCAGGACCTCCCTGGATAATAGGACCTAGATTTCAAATTCTTAGTAATAGTTGGCCTAAGAATTCAGTTTAACAGTCACCTATATGCCCAGCTACCAAACTGAGGCAGAAAATTTATCTTTGTTTGGTCTATTTTGTTGAAATCAGGTACCTACTTGGAGAACAGGAGAAGTAATTCAAATTCGGAAGTCAGGCACCCACCTGGAGAACATGGGAATACATTTCAAGTTCAGCATTCAGGAGCCCGCCTGAAGAACATGGGAATACATTTCAAGTTCAGCAACCAGGAGCCCGCCTGGAGAACATGGGAATGTATTTCAAGTTCAGCAATCAGGAGCCCGCCTGGAGAACATGGGAATACATCTCAAGTTCAGCAATCAGGAGCCCGCCTGGAGAGCATGGGAATACATTTCAAGTTCCGCAATCAGGAGCCTGCCTGGAAAACATTGGAATACATTTCAAGTTCAGCAATTAGGAGCCCGCCTGAAGAGCATGGGAATACATTTCAAGTTCAGCAATCGGGAGCTCGCCTGGAGAACATGGGAATATATTTCAAGTTCAGCAAACAGGAGTCTGCCTAGAGAACATGGGAATACATTTCAAGTTCAGCAAATAGGAGCCCGCCTGGAGAATATGGGAATATATTTCAAGTTCAGCAGTCAGGAGCCCACCTAGAGAACATGTGAATACAATTCGAGTTCAGCAGTTAGGAGCCCGCCTGGAAAGCATGGGAATATAATTCGAGTTTAGCAGTCAGGAGCCTGCCTGAAGAGCAAGGGAATACAATTCAAGTTCAACAGTCAAGTGCCCACCTGGAGAAAGGGACAACATCTCAAAGTACAATTCGAGTTCACCAATCGGGCATCCACCTAGAGAAATGGAAAGCATATCAGAATGTAGTTCAAGTTTTGGCAGTCAGGCATCCACCTGAAGAAAGGTAAAACATTTCATATTACAATTCAAGTCGGCAACAAAGGGATTTCTCCGGGAGAATAAAAGTCAACAAGGCAGCAAGAACCATAAGAGAAAGTTTGAAGATATAGATAGGATTTATGTAATGTATGGAGCATAGTCTAGTCAAGCTTCTTTCTATTTTTGACATGGTGTAATAAGGGTTTCAGTAAGCAGTAGCAGCAACAGTGAAATCACAGCTTCATGGTAGTCCCCAGCTACCAAACATTCCTGAACTACACTGACCTGATTCCTTTTTAGCCAAGGATATGTAGGCAACCTCAGAAGCAGGGTGCGGTCAACTCTTTCAAAAATGCTTCCCATGGAGTATTCAAACGGGCAAAAATCACTCGTATCCGCTCACTTTATCTTTGCATGAAAACTCTTCGTGTTTTCGAGCAAAGAGGGGCAGCTGTGAGCACGTGATTTTTTTCCTATATAAACTACTCCCATAAATTCAAAATAAATAAATTTCTTTTCATTATTTGTCAATTTTATGGATTTTTGTGGCATTTTCTAACAAAGTATTTGTATTCGTCTATGCATATATACTTTGTTTAATTAAGGAAAAATACAAAAAATATATACATTTATATTTAGGATTTAACTCAGTATTTTAGGATTAATTAAGTAATTAATTTATTTTATAAAAAAGGAAAAATCACAAAAAAAAGTTAAATTTGTATTTTTAATTTTAAATCTTATTTTTGAGTAGTTCTTCTTTTAAATTATTTTTAATTAATTCTGTAAATTATCATTTTGATCTAATTAGTGTTTTTATTTAAGTTAATTAAGTTCTAGGGATTAATTTAGGAACTAATTTAATTTTTTTAAAAAACAAAAGGGATTTAGAAAAATTGACTAAAAAAGAAAAGAGAACAAAAAAAAGGTAGAAAGATCAGGTTTCCGAATTCCCTAAAGCCCAAACCAAACACCCATTCCCATGCTAAAACCCGCCTGGCTGCCCCAACACGACCCACTCTCCACCAAATACACCCACAGATACAAACAATACGGACGAGCCCTAAATCTCTAACATCCCAGACGTGACTGTTCTTTTTCTCCAAAGAAGCACTCGAATCCAACCCCCATTTCAGCCCAAATCCAAGCGAGTGAGCCTCAAAATTCACCCCACGCGTTCCCCTTCTCTCCTCATCATCATATTTGTAACGATCTCTCACAGGTTCTCTCGTCCCCATCCCTTTCTCACATGTTGGAAGCCTCTAGAAGGCATACGCTGGATGAATGTGGAGTGTGGGATCGATTTCAATTGATCCCAGCCCTTCATTCATCAGGTTTGTGCCTGATAAGTAGAGGATATTTTAGGAGAAAAGAGGAGGTTTTTTTCAGAGAAATATTTCGGAAGTTTTGAGAGGTAAAAAAAAAATTTTAGGGTTCTTGGCATTTTTTTTAGATTCTTCACGCTTGTTTTGCATTTCAGAAAAAAAAAAACAAAATACAAAAATTGTTTGAGTTTGATTTTTACTCGAGTTTTGTTTCAAAAGAAATCAAAAAGTTGCCAAAAGATTTCAACATTTGTTTTGATGTTTGGTTCTTAAAAATGGAGTTCGATTGAGAGATATTTGAATTCGTTGTTACTCGAGGCATCGATTTGTGGCTGCTTTTGTTTTGTGTCGATTTCAGTTTTGTGACGAGTTCATTTTAATTCCATATTCACTTCTTTTCTTCTCCTGTATTTCTGTTGTGAAGCAAGTCATGGACAATTGTAAAAAATGATTAAGTCTAAAATAATAGTTGAAGTTCTGTGTTCAACAAGAATGCTATGGATTCTACTTTTTCCTTAATGATGTTCTATACTTTTGTTTGATGGGTTAAAAGATTAAATGGGCGGTTTAAGTCGTATATAGCTAAAATCCGATGGCTGAAGTTATGCGCCAAGGTTTAATGCAAAAACACTAGCTATGAATCTGATGTTTGTGCTCGATCATGGGCAGCTTTGCTCTCAGTTTAACGTATTGGAATACGAAAGTGATCTAGGTGTTGTAATGAGAAATGATGTGAAAATGGCCATACTAGTCATTTGTTTGGATTAGACCTAGGAATGTGGAAACTAAAAATTAACCAAATTCACGAATCCTTCATCTCCAAATTCTGTTCCTTCATAGATGCAGTACATATTTGAATTCTTTGTTGAAAGCTTGAAGCTGCTATGTGAACTCTTAAGTTTATTATTGACTTGGTAGCTGTTGAAATTGTCATTTGATCACTTATAGTTTCATGGACATCTCACTTGCTTGGCCAAGTTTAATATAGTGTAAATTCTAAAAGTGTCTTTTTGTAATTTGAGACAAGTTTGTGTGACTTCATCTATTGATTTTCCTCTTTGTTGACTGATAATTGTACTTGAGAAGTCTCTTTTCTCGACCTAAATTTATTGGCTTCCTCAGTCAAGGTTCTGATTAGTTTGTTGCAGATTCTGTTGTTTTATTTCTAATGTGATTAAAATATGACAAGAGCAGGATTAGCATAGGTCTAAAGTTACGAATTCTGGTTAATTTATTTAGAGATAGATAATGGGAGTTAAAACCAGTAGAAGCATGTTGTTACAAGTTTGAGCAACAGTGAGTTTATAGGAATTTCCTTTCCTTGAGTGTGTTATGTGTTATTTGTTAGTCACATTGTTTTTGCTCGACCCCTTTCCTAAAGCTTCTTCTGCTCGTTACATTCTTTTCTCGACAGCATGGACAAAGATTTCAATTTGAGTGTTTTGGATGTTTGACTTGCCAAAGGCTCGTGTTTGTTTTTTTGTCTTAGTATTATGTGTGTATCATCACACTTCATTTTATTTGGAATGTGAAGGTGTGTTGGCTGATGCTAATTCTTTAAAGTTAAAGTGCTAAAAAATTTTATTTGCGAAGTCGCTTGGAAGTGAATCATATAATTCGGAGTGAAGATTTGTGTGTGAAGGAAATGTTAATTGCAGGTTTTGCTCTGCGAACGCTGTGTGAATTGATAGAAATCATTCTCCTTGATCATCAGACTCCCAGGAAGTCTGTCTACTTAGAAAGTTGCATATTCTTGACACGTACTGTTATTCCAATAGTGTTAAGTCTGAATACTAACTGAATTTCTGCCTATTTAATTTGGTGATGTTGTTTTTTTTCTTTTGAATGTTGTGAAACCAATTTAGGAGCCAGTGAGTGTTAACCTTGTTCAATGGTTGAATATCGTATTTCTTCAATTTAAGATACATTGTGAAACAGACACATGCTATCTGCTACTGGAAAGAATTTACTTGCCTTAGGACATGATGATACCTTCCTTTGGAAAGGAATGTCATTTTAGGCACTTGATATTGTTATTCTTTTAGGGCCCAGAATGACTCTGCTTGGGCCCGATAGTCGCTCCAGCTTTGCCAATCTCAAGCTTTAAGGAAAATTAACTCTCATGGGCATCGTAGTTTGTTTGGGCTTAGTTAAAATACAATTGTCGTTATGTACACGTTCGCGTGCTATAATTACGATCTTAAAAACAAAACTAGAGTATGCTTTCGCGCAACTTTGGCCAAATTTTTCTTAATAATAATAAAGCGTTATCAATTGTGGACACGCCCGCTTGACATAATTTTTGACGCGCCAAACAAATGGGTATACATACGCGTAACCCGTTTCAGGATAATTTTCTTAATCAAAAGCGGTGAAAGAGGTAAATGTCGTTGGTTCTAAAATGAGTAATTAAACAATTTTGAAAAGCCAAGTATGATCAAAGCGATCGTGCTAGAACCATGGAACCCGGGAATGTCTAACACCTTCTCCCGGGTTAACAGAATTCCTTACCCGAATTTCTGGTTCGTGGACAGTAATACAGATTCAATTTTTTCCTCGATTCGAGATTTGAACCGGTGACTTGGGGCACCCTAATTATTCCAAGTGGCAACTCTAAATTTTAATAAAAATAATCCAGTTTTGATTATCACTTTATGTTGTAAAAACTCCCTTAATACTCCCTTCACGGGGTGTAGTGAAAAAGGAGGTGTGACATTGAGTGTCCGCGCTCTTCCTAAACCACTCTTTAAATTTGAAAAGGCTTATTTGCTGTAAACTAGATAATCCACGGTGCAGTCGATGATTTGAACCGGTCTAGACTCTTCTAGAAACCCCCACTCCAATATTTACTGTGCATGCGTCATGTCCAAACCTATTCGGGGTTAGATAGTCGTTCCCATAATAACTCGCTAAGGCAAGCCGTATCCAAAGTTCGCCAGGATTTCCATAATCCCAATGGACACAATCACGATTTGTGTATTATTGGAAAAAACATGCCAATATGTTGATCGTTAACGTGTAAATATCCAAATTCGGAGGGGGGAAGAGCTAACTTTATTTGTTTTGTAGAAATCAGGCACGAAGTCCCCTGGTTCGGCATGGTTCAAAATATCCCACCTTTGTTGCTATATTGATGGAAAAATCTCTCACTATGTGAAAAAATCAAGTGAAAAGAGTCCTCGAAAATTTACCCTCCTTGTTAGACATTCAACCAAACAATGTATTAATTAAGGCCGCCACCATGTTTGGGGATAAGAAGAGAGTCGTCTTCCATTTTGGCGATATAGAAATGACTCCCCTTTTAGAAGAAATAGGAGGCTTCGCTGGGCTCTCATGGAATAGCCCTGGTTTGTTGGTTCTGGAAAATCACACCTCTCTAGGTTTCTTGAAAATGATGAGTTATAACTTTGAGTTTGTATTATGGCCATATTCGAACATTTAAAATAATAACATATGTATTTTTATAAAAATGAATGAACGTTCACTCTTACTTCCTTAATTAATTTGAAATACATCTTGGATCTGCTTTCAATCTATTGATTTAATTGTTAGCTAGCCAGACAATGGCGTTGGGCGCCATTACGGCTTATAATGGGATCGGGTCGTGACAATTAGAACTTCACTTCTTTTTTTATTTTTAACCCTGTTCTTGTTATTTGTTTTGGGGTCCCCACTTATTTTAATTTGCGTCATGTAAAATTTATTAAAGGGGAAAACGTTTACTAGGTTTTATATTCAATTCCAAATCTGAACTAAAGACGTCTAATTAAGGATGAAAAGATCCTAACTATCCCACCGCATTGATCGCTGGTTTGGAACTTCACTTCAATTACTACTTTAGATGATTTTTATGTCGTTTCTTCCATTTGATCGCAATATGAATACTTGAAATAACTTTTTGGTTCTCTCATATCTTTCTTTATTTTCCTTTTATTTTGGCCATCACTTTAGCCTCTATAGTTGACAATATGGTTGTTCCCCCTCTTTCCCCTGCTTAGTATTTCAAAGACACCATACTTAGTTACTTTTGATCAAATTACAATATAAATATATAAATTAAATCATTGTACTTTCATCCTACTATATTGCATCTAATTCTATTTAATTATCATGAGATCGATGTCATAGTCAAAGTCTAAGGTCATATTACTTATGTACAGGGTAAAACTGGTTAGCATCCATTGGATGAATGACGAAATAATACGTGGAATTGAAGACAGGTAAAATATGAGTTAGCAAGTAGTTGACACCGAATACAATAATGTGATCGGTGCTGTGTAAATTCTTAAGGCATGTGAATCGATAACAAATGTTTGAAGAGATGACATCGGATAGAATTTAATGAGCAACTATTACAAAGAATCTCTGTATTAATAGCAACCGCTATGTAGCCATCAATGGCGAGTTTATTGTTATTCAAGAGGAGCTTGATTTGGGATCTTGTCTCCCTAAATAGAGCTATAAATAGGAGAATTATTCTTCATTGTAAGGTATGAAACATTCTGTACACAAAAGCTAAAACAGCACCCCTTCTATAAAATTGTTCTTTTACTTTGCTCTTAATATTGTTCGTGTTTCTGCTACCGGAAAAGCTTACTTCATTGACAGTTCATATTCTTGACTTGTTTCTTATTTATTTCATATTTTTGGATCAAGTTAATTCATGTATCTATAAACAACGTTATAAACTCAATTATATCATTTTACAGGCAAGGAACTTTCTTTGCTCAAAGATTTTCATGAGTATATCAAGTCCCACGGAAATGTACCCTTAAACATCATATTCTTAACTTTAATTGTGTTGAATAGTTAAAGGAGTTTAACTTTCCCTCATAAAAGTTCCATAAAGAACTACAGGACATCCATCTTCTTCAACTTCGTTCGCACTGGAAGCTACACAGCTGTATTGGTTATCATTGTCGATCCCTCAAAATATGTATTATACCATTAATTGCAACAAAATATGTTGTTAGGATCGAGATAATCAGGTTCCATGTAAAATCTAGTAAAGCAAACTTTGAACGATGATACATCAAACAACAAAAGAGAAATATACCAAAAGAGAAATAAATATTTAACGTGGTTTGGTCAATTAACTGTAATGACCCGACCGGTCATTTTGATCATTTACACTCAGATCGGTAGTTTAAGGTCTTAGATAGTTGTGTATGGTGTATTTTGACTTGCGTGTATGGTTGATTTGGTTTTCAAGTTGTTTGAAATTGATTTAGAAGAACAAATCTTAAATAGGAAGCTTCAAGTGGGTTCACTTTTATGTATTTGGCCTTGGATCAGAGTTTTAGGTTCTAGTAGGTCCGTATGGTGATTTTTGGCTTGTGTGTATGTTCGTATTTGCATTTTTGATATCTCTAGAAGGTTCTGGCACTATTTGGCAAAAATATGCAATCTGAAGGTTTTAGATATTCATAAGTATGACCAGGAGTTGAATTTCATAATATCGGGTTCATACTCTTGTTCTGGGAGTTCTAATAGCTTTTTTATGTCATTTGGAACTTGTGTGTAAAATTTGAGGTCATTTTGAGTTATGATTAGGCACGAGTATTGGAATTTGAACGTTCAAAAGTTTATTAATTTTGATTTGAGGTGTGATTCTTGGTTTTGATGCTGTTATGTGTGATTTGAGGCCTCGAGTAGGTCCATTTATGTTTTGGGACTTGTTGGTATATTCGGACGGGGTCCCGAGGGACTCAAATGTGTTTGGATTAATTTCAAACCATTTCATAGTTTCATGCATTGCTAATTTCTGGTGTTTCAGTTATTCTTCGTGATCACAAAGATGTGGCCGCAATCACGAAGTGATTCTTGGAGTTGGGTGATCTTGTTCATCACATTCGCGACATGTCAACACGTAGAGCTTGGGGCTGGTCTTCTTCGTGTTTGCGTTTACGTCAACACGTTCGCGTTGTGTTGGGCTAGACTGGGCAGGTCGATGGTTTCCTCCTCGCGTTCGCGATGTTTTTTCTGTGTTTGCGTAGATGTGGAAACTGTGTTCATCGCGTTCATGAGGCTTGTGCCACAAACGCGCATGGTTAATTTGGCGTAGTGTAATTTGTGCAACGCGAACACGAGTGTCACGACCCATGTCCAATATAGGTCATGAGGGTGCCTGACCCTATTGTCAGGCAAGCCAACGCGAAAACTTTTTTAAATTCATTTGTTGCTTTTAGTCAGAAATGAGTGAAACAAATACTAAATTTGGAAGTAATCCAGAATAGCGAAATACCATAATAGCATATTTATACAACCCAAAAATAAATATCTACCAAAGTGTGTGCCAGAACCTGGTGTCACAAGTGTGGGCATCTAGTAGAGTATACAAAAGACATCTCTATCCTACTGTCTGAAATAGGGGAAGGACAGAAAAAGTAAAGGAAGACTCCATCCAGCTACTGAGCGGCATAGGAAGGAAGCAGCTCATCGTAGAAGTCTCTACCGTAAGTTCAAGGGCGCGCATCGGACTGGTAACCAGATGTATCTGCCTCTGATCCTGTACAATTAAGTACAGAAGTGTAGTATGAGTACATAAACAATATGTACCCAGTGAGTATCCTGTCTAATCTCGAAGAAGTAGAGATGAGATGTCTACTTGATACTCACTAGTGTCGAAAAATACATCAAAGTATTATACTGACCATGAAGAATCATTAATAAGCAACAGTTTATAACAAGACAAAAAGTTCCTACTCTCCACTATATTTCCAGTTAACCATTTACTTTTGTTATATTTATCAATTTATATCTGGCCATGAAAGGTAATATCAACATTTAAAAACTCTCAGGCAAGCAACAATAGCATGCGCAAATATACTGAGGCGATGGCCCAATCCAACAGAAATAAACTGTGCACTTGTCGAGGGTCGACAGCGCGCCTATAGATGCATCTATTCCTACCAAGGAGATCGGCCTGATTCACAAATAGCAAGCAATATCAGTTATACACACGAAGGCATATCCATCATCAGTAATGCCATGCAAGATTTCAACAAGTATACAAGTTTGTTCTCACTCCTTTTCAAGTCTCTAGCATATCCTAGGTGATCATATTAACAAGATAATATAGAGATTTCTATAAATAAAGCATGGTATGGGTCCTAAGCTACCCGGACGATTTGCATAGTAGTAGCTACGCACGGACTTTCGTCACCTAGCGCATGAGTAGCCCCCGCATTTAGCAACAATTACTCAGTTATTATTCCTATGGAGACAATTCCCTCCTACAAAGTTAGAAAGGAGACTCACCTCGCTCAAAGCGTACTTCCAATATCAAGAACAAGCCCAAGTCCTCAATTCGGAGTCGAACGATCGCAAACTAGTTAAATAAAGTAAGAACTAGTCAATATAGGCCAACAAGATCGAATTCTAACTATTTAAGTAATTTCCCAACCTTTTTCACAAGTTTCCTAAATTTCGATCCCGGGCCCACGTGCCCGGATTCCGAGATTTTTCGAAGAAAGTTGTTCTCTATTACCTAAGGATCAATAATATAAAAATTCTAGTTCATTTCATAACAAATTTCGTGGTTAAATCTTGATTTTACTTAAACCCTAGGTCTAGCTCTAACCCCTTTGATTTCACCTAATTTTTAGTATTAAATCAACTTAATATACATGTATTTAAATTAATAATTAATGGGATTAACTTACCTTGAAGTGCTATGTTGAAATCCTCTCTTTGCAAGCCCACAAATCGCCTAAGTGTGGTGTAGAAATGAAATAAATGGCCACTGAGTTCAAACTAAATGAACTCACTGCCCAACGATTTCTGCTTCTGCGGTCTGGGGACCGCTTCTGCGGTCTGGGGACCGCTTCTGCGGTACCGCACCTGCAAAACGAGGACCTCTTCTGCAAAGCTAGGCGAAAATGGCTGGGCCACTTTTGCGGTCTGAGCTTCGCTTTTGCGGCTGAAGTGCGCTTCTGCGGATTTTGCGCCGCTTTTGCGGTTTCTCCTGGCCTAGACAAGGGCCGCCTCTACGATGAATTGACCGCATCTGCAGTCCTAGAATCGCAGATGCGGTTATGACAGAAGCAGCAACCTTCAGCTATTCTTCTTCTTTTCTACTTCACTTGAACCTCGCTCGTTTGACGCTCGGGGCTCCCGAGCCCCGCCCGAACATACCGACAAGTCTGAAATCACGAGGCAGACCTACTTGAACCCTCGAAACTCCCAAAGCAACGCTAAATCTTGGAATCACCCCCTAAAACCAAATGAATCAAACTATTGAACTTCAAGTTCTTAATTTCCTTTTAACAGGCCAAAACGTCCTTAAACTACTCGGATCGACAACAAATTTTACAGGCAAGTCTTAACTGATATTTCGAAACCAAAATTCGAGCCCGGTACTTAGGAAATCAATGATTTCTTAGTTTCTTTAATTCTTTAAAACTTCAATTTAACAATTTCCAATAAAAATTCATTACTCGGGCTAGGGACCTCGGAATTCGATTCCGGGCATACACCCAGGTCCCATATTTTCCCACGAACAATCGACAAAACCACGAATCCGGGTCCATTTTTTCAAAACATTTTGCGAAGTCAAACTTGGTCTTTTAAGAGAATCTTAAAGAAACAATTGAACATATTTTTACTCAAAACTCTTCTAACTCCCGAACCAACCGTCCCCGCAAGTTATCAATTAACTAAAGCAAGCGCGGGAAGTCTTATTTGAGGGAATGGGGTTCTAAAAGGCAAAACGAACGGTCAGGTCGTTACATTCTCCACCTCTTAAACAAACGTTCGTCCTCGAACGGACATAGAAAAGTACCTGGACTGCTGAATAAGTAGGGATATCCGCTCCGCAAGTCCTCCTCGAACTCCCAGCCCCCCTACTGGACCCTCACCGCAGAAATACTCTTGGACCTCAACTGGCAATCTTGTCTATCAATAATGTCGACTGGCTCCTCCTCGTAGGCCAAACTATCATCTAACTGAATAGTACTGAAGTCCAACATGTGGGATAGGTCAGCATGATACTTCCGAAGCATCGAAATATGAAAAACTAGGTGAACTCCCGATAAACTAGGGGATAAAGCAACCTCCCTAACTCGTCTCAACACCTCAAAGGGGCCAATAAACCTTGGGCTCAACTTGCCCTTCTTCCAGAACCTCATAGTGCCCTTAATGGGCGAGACTTTCAAGAGAACCTTCTCGCCAACCATAAATGATACATCATGCACCTTTTGATCCACGTAGCTCATCTATCTGGACTAAGTCTCTCCTGAATCAACTTTACCTTATCCAAGGCATCCTGTACCAAATCTGTGCCAAGTAACTCAGCCTCACCGGGCTCAAACCACCCGATAGGAGAATGACACCGTCGGCCATATAAAGCCTCGTACGGGGCCATCTCTATGCTGGATTGATAGTTGTTGTTGTATGCAAACTCCGCTAAAGAAAAGAACTGATCTCACTGCCCTCCAAAGTCAATCACATATGCTCTTAGCATATCTTCTAAAATTTGAACTGTCCGCTCTGACTGCCCGTAGGTCTGAGGATGGACTGTTGTCCTAAGCTCTACAGAGGTCCCCAACTCACTCTGAACGGCTCTCCATAAATGGGAAGTGAACTGAGGACCTCGGTCTGAAATGATGGAAATCGGCACAACATGCAATCGGACTATCTCCCGAATATAAATCTGAGCATACCTCTCCGCTGTATAGGTGGTCACCACTGGAATGAAATGGCCTGACTTGGTCAACCTATCCATAATGACCCATACTAAATCAACCTTCTACAAAGTCCGTGGCAACCCCACTACAAAATCCATGGTGATGCACTCCCACTTCCACTCCGGAATAGACATCCGCTGGAGCAGGCCACCCGGTCTCTGATGTTCATACTTGACCTTCTGATAATTCAAACACTTAGCCACAAACTTTACTATGTCTTTCTTCATCCCCCGCCACCAGTAATGCTGCCTCAAATCATGATACATCTTCGTAACTCCCGGGTGGATAGAATACCGCAAACTGTGTGCCTCCTCTAGGACCCTCCTCCTCAGACCATCAACATTAGGAACACACAAACGACCCTGGAGACGCAAAACACCATCCTCGCTAATAGAAACCTCCTGGGCACCTCCCTGAAGTACTGTCTCTCTGAGAACTGCCAAGTGTGGATCATCGAATTACCGGGCCTTGATTTTCCACAATAGAGAAGACTGAGCAACTACACATGCTAGAACTCGGCTGGGCTCTGAAATGTCCAACCTGACAAGCCTGTTAGCTAAGGACTGGATGTCTAAAGCTAGGGGCCTCTCATCTACTGGAATGTATGCTAAGCTACCCATACTCTCCGCCATTCTGCTCAAGGCATCCGCGAACACATTCGCCTTTCCCGGATGATAAAGAATAGTAATGTCATAATCCCTTAGTAGCACAAGCCACTTGCGCTGCCTCAAATTGAGATCCCTCTGCTTGAACAAATTCTGCAAGTTGCGGTGATCGGTATAAACCTCACAAGGCACCCCATACAAATAGTTCCTCCATATCTTAAGAGCATGAACAATCGCCACCAACTCCAAATTGTGCACAGGGTAATTCTTCTTATGAATCTTCAGCTGACGTGAAGCATATGCAATAACTCGCCCCTCATGCATCAACATACATCCCAAACCAATGCGTGAAGCGTCGCAATATACCGTATTCATCCCTGCACCGGAAGGCAACACAAGAACTGGTGTCGTAGTCAAAGCTGTCTTGAGCTTCTGAAAGCTCTCCTCACAATCATCGGACCAATAGAATGGAGCACCCTTCTGGGTCAATCTTGTCAAGGGGGATGCAATAGATGAAAGGCCCTGCACAAATCGCCAGTAATAGCCTACTAACCCCAGGAAACTCCTGATCTCGATCATTGAAGTAGGACGAGGCCAACTCTGAACTGCCTCGATCTTCTTGGGATCAACCTTAATGCCCTCTCTTCACACAACATGACCCAAGAATGCCACTAACTCTAGCCAGAACTCATACTTGGAGAACTTAGCATATAGCTTCTGCTCTCGCAAAGTCTAAAGCACTACTCTCAAATGCTGCTCGTGCTCCCCCAGGCTGCGTGAGTATATCAAGATGTCGTCAATGAAGACGATAATAAAAGAATCAACGTAAGGCCTGAACACCCTGTTCATCAAGTCCATAAATGTCGCTGGGGCATTAGTCAAGTCGAAGGACAACACCAGAAACTCATAGTGGCCATATCTAGTCCTGAATGCAGTCTTCGGAACATCCGAGTCCCGAATCTTCAGCTGATGATACCCTGACCTCAAGTCAATCTTAGAGAACACCCTAGCTCCCTATAGCTGGTCAAACAAATCATCCATATGAGGCAACGGATACTTGTTCTCGATGGTGACCTTGTTCAACTGGCGGTAATCAATGCATATCCATATAGTCTCATCCTTCTTCTTCACAAATAGCACTGGTGCACCCCATGGCGATACACTGGGCCTGACAAACCCCTTTGCTAACAACTCCTCTAGCTGCTCCTTCAACTCTTTCAACTCCTTAAGGGCCATGAGGTACGGTTGAATAGATATAGGCTAAGTGTCTGGGGACAAATTAATATAGAAATCAATATTACAATTCGGAGGCATGCCAGGAAGATCAGAAGGAAAAACATCAGCGAACACTCGAACTACCGGCACTGAATAAATCATCGAAGACTCTGCAGTGGTGTCTCGAACATAAGCTAAGTAAGCCAAAAACCCTTTCCCGACCATGTGTCAAGACTTTAGGAAGGAAATAACCCTGCTAGGCATATCAACTGTGGAACCCTTCCACTCTAATCTCGACAATCCTGGCATCGCTAGCAAAACAGTCTTGGCATGGCAATCAAGGACGGAGTGATACGGAGATAACCAATCCATGCCCAAGATGACCTCAAAATCAATCATATCCAGCAATAGAAGATCAGCTCTAGTCTCGAAACTATAGAAAGTGACCACACAGGACCAGTAGATCCGATCCAAAACCATAGAATCGCCCACAGGAGTGGACACATGAACAGGAGTGCCCAAAGTCTTAGGAGAATTAACTAGGGAACGGGCAAACAAAGATGATACATATGAATAAGTAGACCCTGGATCAAATAATACCGAAGCATCCCTACCACTGACGGAAATAATACTTGTCATGACTGCATCTGAGGCCAATGCATCTGGCCTGGCCGGAAGAGCATAGAATCAAGCTGGAGCACCAGTTGTCTGGCCTCCACCTAACTGAGTAGTAGCTGGCTGACCTCTCCCTGTCTGACCTCCACTTCTAGGACGGCCTCTACCTGCCTGCCTTCCACCTTTAGGTGGCTGGGCAGCTGGTGCTGAAATCACGGGCTGCTGACCCTGCTGCACTGCCTTACCCCAAAGTCTGGGGCAGTATCTCCTTATGTGATAGGGATCTCCGCACTCCAAACAACTACGCGAGGCAGAGACCTGCTACCCTAATGGCTGACCATGATAACCTGTAGACCCACTGGAAGAAGCCTGGATAGCCGGTGGACGACATGAACTCTCTGGCATGGCACTAAAATAAGAATCAGAAGGACTACGGGGACTTAAACACCCACTGGAGGAACCCTGAATAGCTGGCGGGCGATAGGAATTCTCTGGCATAACACTGAAATAGGGGAGCGCTGGAGCCCCCCGAGCAGGAGGTGGTTCTGAAGCAAGTGGCCTATTAGGCTGGCCCCTCCCAAAATGACCTTTTCCCCTAGCTGGGGCACCTCTGAACTCACCGGAGAACCTAGCTCTCTTATCCTGTTGTATCTGCTCTCTACCCTTATGGTGATATCCCTCAATCCGGCGAGCAATCTCGACCACTATCTGATCCTCTATGCCCATTTCCACCTCTCGAGCCATACCAAATCGAATACTGGGCTGCAGTCAAGTGACAAACCTCTGCACTCTCTCTGCATCTGTAGGACGTATCATAAGTACATGACGGGACAACTCGGGAAACCTCGCCTCATAGTCAGTCACAAACATCTGACCCTGCTCGAGTTGCTCAAACTGGTACCGCAGCTCCTCCTTCTCATATGGCGGGATGTACCTATCCAAGAACAACTATACGAACTGACCCCAAGTGATGGGAGGAGAACCCGCTGGCCTACCAAGAATATAGGACTGCCACCATCTACGGGCCCTGCCCTCGAGCTGAAAAGTAGTAAAGTCAACTCCATACGACTCCAATATCCTCATGTTGTGCAGTCTATCCCTGAACCTGTCAATGAAGTCCTGGGCATCCTCATGACGCTCACCCCGGAAGACCGGAGGGTGAAGCCTAGTCCATCTGTCCAATAACTTCTGTGGATCACCATCCACAGTTGGACTGGGATGGGATGCCACTGCAGCAACTGGCTGAGCCCCATCTACGGGTAGTGCACCCGGAGACTGATATATTGCAGTTGCATGACCTGGAGCTTGAGCAGTAGGGGTCTGGGCTCCCCCTCCTACCTCTAAAGTAGCTGGGTCTGCTGGAAATAAACCAGTCTAAGTCATAGTGTCCATGAACCGTAGCATGCGGCCCATGACCTCCTGAAATCCCGGTGCCATCATGAAATCCACCGGGGTAGGCTCAACTGCGGGCACCTCTCCATGCTCCTCAATGATAGGATCCCCCGCAGGATCTACTGGTGGTGCTACTAGAACAGCTCTGGGACGCCCTTGCCCAAACCACGGGTCGGTGCCCTTCCCCTACCTCTACCTTGGCCTCTAGCAATAGGGGGAGCAGCTCCTCCCGGGTCCAGAATGTTAACGGTGCGATTTCTCACCATCTATGAGAGAATAGAAGAGAGAAATTTAGTACACTAACCACTGCACGACAAGAAATGAATAAAGATTAGTCTTTCTTAATACCCTATAGCCTCTCGAAGATAAATACACACGTCTCCGTACTGATCAACAAGACTCTATCAGGTTTGCCCATAACTCGTGAGACCTACGTGAACCTAGTGCTCTAATACCATGTTGACACGACCCATGTCCACAATAGGTCATGAGGGTGTCTGACCCCATTGTCAGGCAAGCCAACGCGGAAATATTTTTAAATTCTTTTGTTGCTTTTAGTCAGAAATGAGTGAAACAAATACTAAATTTGGAAGTAAGCCAGAAGATCAAAATACCGTAATAGCATAGTTATACAACCCAAAAATAAATATCTACCAAAGTGTGTGCCAGAACCTGGTGTCACAAGTGTGGGCATCTAGTATAATATACAAAAGACATCTCTATCCTACTGTTGAAATTGGGGAAAGATAGAAAAAGTAAAGGAAGACTCCATCCGGCTACTGAGCAGCATAGGAAGGAAGCAACTCACCGTGGAAGTCTTTGCCGTAAGCTCAAGGGCGCGCACCGGACTGGTAACCAGATGTATCTGCCTCAGATCCTGTGCAATTAAGTACAGAAGCATAGTATGAGTACATAAACAATATGTACCCCAGTGAGTATCCCGTCTAATCTCGAAGAAGTAAAGACGAGAGATCGACTTGATACTTACTAGGGTCGAATAATATATCAAAGTATTATACTGACCATGAAGAATCACTATTAAGCAACAATTTATGACAAGACATAAAAGTCCTACTCTCCACTATATTTCCAGTTAACCATTTACTTTCGTTATATTTATCAATTTATATCGGGCCATAAAAGACAATATCAACATTTAAAAACTCTCTGACAAGCAATAATAGCATGCGCAAATATGCCGAGGCAACGGCCCAATCCAACAGAAATAAATTGTGCACTTGCCGAGGTTTAATGGCACGCCTATAGATGCATCTATTCATACCGAGGCGATCGGCCTGATCCACAAATAACAAGTAATATCAGGTATACACACGAAGGCACATCAATCATTAGTAAGGCCATGCAAGATTTCAAAAAGTATACAAGTTCGTTCTCACTCCCTTTCAAGTCTCTAACATATCCTAGGTGATCATATTAACAAGATAATATAGAGATTTCTATAAGCATGGTGTGGGTCCTAAGCCACCCAGACGATTTGCATAGTAGTAGCTACGCACGGACTCTCGTCACCTAGCGCGTGCGTAGCCCCCGCATTTAGCAACAATTACTCAGTTATTATTCCTATGGGGACAATTCCCTCTTACAAGGATAGAAAGGAGACTCATCTCGCTCCAAAGCGTACTTCCAATATCAAGAACAAGCCCAAGTCCTCGATTCGGAGCCAAACGATCGCAAACTAGTTAAAGAAGTAAGAACCGGTCAATATAGGCCTACAAGATCGAATTCTAACTATTTAAGTGATTTCTCAACCTTTTTCACAAGTTTCCTAAATTCCGATCCTGAGGCCACGTGCGTGGATTCCGAGATTTTTCAAAGAAAGTTGTTCTCTATTACCTAAGGATCAGTAATATAAAAATTCTAATTCATTTCATAACAAATTTCGTGGTTAAATCTTGATTTTACTTAAACCCTAGGTCTAGCTCTAACCCCTTTGATTTCACCTAATTTTTAGTGTTTAATCAATTTAATATACATGTATTTAAACTAATAATGAATGGAATTAACTTACCTTGAAGTGCTATGTTGAAATCCTCTCTTTGGAAGCCCCCAAATCGCATAAGTATGGTGTTAAAATAAAATAAATGGCCTTTGAGTTCGAATCAAATAAACTCACTGCCCAGCGATTTTCGCTTCTGCGGTCTGGGGACCGCTTCTGCAGTCCCGCACCTGCGAAATGAGGACCGCTTCTGTGGAAGTGGGCAAAAATGGTCGGACCGCTTCTGCGGTTTCTCCTGGCCTGGACAAGGACCGCTTCTGTGATGGATTGACCACATCTGCGGTCCTGCTTTTGCGGTCCTAGAATCGCATATGCGCTTATGACAGAAGCAGCAACCTTCAGCTATTCTTCTTCTTTTCTACTTCGCTTGAACCCCGCTCATTTGACACTCGAGGCTCCCGAGCCCCGCCCGAACATACCGACAAGTCTGAAATCACGAGGCAGACCTACTTGAACCCTCGAAACTCCTAAAGCAACGCTAAATCTTGGAATGACCCCCCTAAATCCAAATGAATCAAACTATTGAACTTCAAGTTCTTAATTTCCTTTTAACGGGCCAAAACGCCCTTAAACTACTCGGATCGACAACAAATTTTACGGGCAAGTCTTAACTGATATTTCGGAACCAAAATTCTAGTTTGGTACTTAGGAAATCAATGATTTCTTAGTTTCTTTAATTCTTTAAAACTTCAATTTAACAATTTCCAATAAAAATTCATTACTCGGGCTAGGGACCTCGGAATTCGATTCCGGGCATATGCCCAGGTCCCATATTTTCCCACGGACCCTCCGGGATCGTCAAACCATGAATTCGAGTCCAAAAAGTTGACCGAAGTCAAACTTGATCTTTTAAGAGAATTTTAAAGAAATAATTGGACATAGTTTTACTCAAAACTCTTCCAACTCCTGAACCAACCGTCCCCGCAAGTTATAAATTAGCTAAAGCAAGTGCGGGAAGTCTTATTTAAGGGAACGGGGTTCTAAAAGGCAAAACGACCGGTCGGGTCGTTACAACGAGGGTTCTTCTGTGTTTGCGAAGTGTATCCTTGTTCGGTGATTAATTATAAAGTACTCTATTTCGAAGATTTTTGTCATTTTATCACATTTTAAATTATAGAGCTCGTATTTGGACAATTTTGGAGGGTATTTCCACCACTTGAATTGGGGTATGTATTTTTTGACACTATTTTAGTTATATTCCATGATTCCATCTTCGATTTTGGCCTTTAATATCATGAATTTATAAGAGAAATTTGGGGGTTTTGTCAAAACTTTTCTAAATTGAAGATTTGAGATTTGAATATCGATTCGGAGTCGGATTTGAGTGAAATTAGTATGGTTGACCTCACTTTCGAATAGGTTATTTGAATATGTGAGTTTTGTCAGATTTTGGAGTGCAGGCCCGGGTTGAATTTTGGGTTGACTTTGATTATTTGATTAAAGATTCGACCTTTATCATTTGGGTTCGCTTCCATGATATTATTTGATGATTTTGGGTTACTTTTTTGGCTAGTATTAAGTCGTTCGGAGGTTGATTTGTGTGGGATGGCGCTTTTAGTGTATTGATCTGGCTTGTTTGAGGAAAATATCTTGCCTGGCTTTGTTGAGAAAATTTTTCCTACTATATGATATTGTTTGCCACTTGCAGGAGTGGTGCATATACGAGGTGACGAGTGTATATGCATGTGTTAGGACTTTCCATGCTTGGGAGGGGGAATTTATGCTTTCCTTGTGCTTTGATGAACTTGGTGATTCTTTGACTTATGCTTTATTTAATTCTATGACTAATAAACTTAATTAAATGTGTTAAAAATTATGTTAGAACATAGGACATCTTAAAAAGGATTTAATGTGTTATTTTCAGACTATTTTTATATTTAATTGACCGTAGAATCATGAACATTCATTTATTCCTATTATGGTTTTGCTACTTGATTTTTTTATCTATAATATATGTGAGGATTGAGGCATTATGGCTATGTTTGGCACGAGGTTTATTTCCATGCGGTTGATATGATGTAGGCACGTGAGTATTTCCATGTGATTTGAAATAATATTGGTTTGTTGGTTATTACGGTGCCAAAGGAAAGGAATTTAGATTTCTGTTATGATTTCTCCTAATTTGAGTACTTGCATGCCCTTTTACTTTGGTTTCTATTAATGTTAGTTATCTTGTACGATACTTTCATTTGAGTTCCCTACGTAATTACTTCTGTGATTTCCCTTTGGCCTGTTACAGTTATAGTTATGACTTTACTTTCTCTATTATTGATATATCTATGTTCTTACTTGATTTACTTATGTTACATGTCTTCTTCGAATTCTTGCCTTTACTTGTTATTAGACCATACCTACTATATGCATGTTACTGTCACGCGAGTTACTATGTCACGATCCAAATCTCAACCAGTACTAGGCAAGCAGAAAATCACAAATTAATTTCACATTTAAATTAAAAATATAATGTAGTAAATTTAGCATTGAAAAATCTCATAAATAACCGATACGAACAACTGTGACTCAACCACAAAATCTCCCAAAATCTGGATGTCACTGATTAAATGAGCTACTAAGTGTCAACACAGTCCAACCCTCTAATACAACTATCGGGAAAGATAGAACATTGCTAATTAAATTGAAAAGAATGAGAGTCGAGGTCTGTGGAGTTGAGCTTCAGCTCTTTCTCTGTATCATATAAATTTTGATCATTGTAACAGGTTCATAGCTTCTCTTAAATATCGCATAGATCTTGATTGGTATTTTGTATCTTCTGCTCGACTTTTACGGAACACATTTTTGTTTAAAGCTTTTATCCCTTCATTCATTAGTTTGAGCTTGTGCCAAACTTGTTCCATATACTCCCTTTGCACAGTACATTTCAACACAGTAGAGACAGTATTAAGAAGTTCGGTATGAGCAGTCAAGTGAGTCAAGAACCTAAAGGGCCTTGCCACCTTTCTTAGGTTCCTACTGAATGTAATGCAAATCATAGAATGGTAAAAAAAAAAAAACAAGGGTCTTTAGCTTCATCTGCAATTTGGGGGCATAGAGACATCCAAGTAGGATTGACTAGGACTCTATCAATTCTACTGTGGATGTATGAATTAGTCCAGGTATAGAATCTTCCCACTGTTTTCATCACTGTTAGACCGGTTGACCCCAAGAACTCCTCAAAATCATTCACCTCTACATATTGTATTGCACTTCCTCCCATTCTGTTGTCAGGTTGGAGTACTACATTAAAATTTCCCATAATGAGCCATGCGCTTTAAATATTGGGCTATATTTTGGTCACATCCTGTAATAGGTGCTTCCTATCAACAATT
This sequence comes from Nicotiana glauca, assembly GCA_026770625.1. Lineage (NCBI taxonomy): Eukaryota > Viridiplantae > Streptophyta > Magnoliopsida > Solanales > Solanaceae > Nicotiana > Nicotiana glauca. The sequence continues at coordinate 55,707 of MU689149.1, read as the reverse complement.
GTGTGAAGGCCATAAATTGTAATGAATTCAAACTGAATAGTACAGTCTGCACTTCTAATAGCACATTGAATGAACTGAGATCTTGTACAAAGCACTGTAACATCAACCTACCTGTGATACCATACTAGCCATATCCTTCCTCTCTCATTAGTATTATAGTTACATGCCAAATCCATGTAGGAAATACTCTTTATAATCCTACAGCCATTTTGTTTAATGACTCTATGTTCTGTAATAGCTAAAACTACCATTTTCTCTTTATTTACTACCTTCATCTCCTTGTGCTTACAAAGCTTAGTGAAACCCCAAAATTTCATGTAGCAATAATCATTGGTGGTTGTTGTGGGGGTCTAGAGACTTTCCTCTTTCGCTAGAACTGCATCTTGTGTTTACCATTTATAGGGCTACTTACAATACCTATTGAATGGAGATTCCTCTCATAGGGGTAAAATCGTTCTCAACGTCCACAAGGTATTACTTTTATCAATTACATGAGTCCTTGAAACTGCTTTCCTTTTTTACTTTTGTCCATTGTAATGACCCGACATGTTATTTTGAGAATTAATATCCAATTCGACAGCTTAAGGTCTCGAGTAGCTTTGTATTATATGTTCTGACCTGCGTGTGTGGTCGAGTTCAGTTATCGTATAATTCGGAGTCAATTTTGAAGAAGGGTTCTTGTTTTAGAAGCATAAGCGGCAAGAGTTGACCGGAGTTTTGAATTTGAGAAAATGACTCCAAAATGATTTTTTGAAGATTTCAACAGCTTCAATGGTGATTTTGGACTTAGGCGTACGTCCGAATTTGGATTTAGAGGTCTATAGGGTAATGTGAAACATTTCAGCGAAAGTTGGAAAAGTTAAAGTTTTGGAATGTTGAGAGGTTTGACCAAGAGTTGACTTTGTTGATATTAGGGTCGAAATGTGATTCTGAGAGTCGTACAGCTCCATGATGTCATTTGAGACTTGCATGTAAAATTTGACTTCATTTCGGGTTGATTTGATAGGTTTTGGAGCGCATTTTAGAAGCTGGAAGATTGAAAGTTCATAAGTTCGATTCATGGTGCGATTCTTAGTTTAAACATTGTTTGATGTGAATTGAAACCTCGAGTAAGTCCGTATTAGGCTATGGAATTTGTGGTCATGTTTTGACGAGGTCCCGGGGGCCTCGGGTGTGTTTCAGATGAGCTACGGACCATTTCTCCATGCTATTGGACTACTGTTTTGCTGGTATCTGGTTTCCTTGATCGTGTTCACGTCAAATCCTCTGAGTTCACATAGTGTAATTTTGGAGGAAGGAATATTTGTTCTTTTTGTTCGCATGTACCTATCCGTGATCGCGTACATGAGCATCAGCCTTCTCCACGTTTGCATCTCACTGTCCGTGTTCGCATTGCTCAGCTATAACAACTGGTGATTTCCTCTTCTCCTTTGAGATAGCATGTGATCTCACGAGGTCGTGTAGTGCAGTCCTTGGCATTAGAATTTTTCCCTCTTTGCAGTCGCACTCGTCTGCTCGCGATCACGTACCATTAATTGTGGACAGTAGTCATTTCCTCTTCGCGATCGCGATGTACAAATACCTGGGCAGAATATAAAAGTACTTTATTCTTGAGGGTTAGCAATTTTTATCATTTTTGGAGTTGTGGAGGTCGATTTTGAGCAATTCTTTGTAGGTTTTTCAAGTGAATCATTGGGGTAAGTGTGCTTCACCCAAAATTTATTATATTCCATGATTCTATCTTTATTTTTATCTTGTAATTAGTGTTTTGAGTTAAGGAAAAATGGGGATTTTAAAGAATCCTTTCAAAATGTAAAATGATGATTTGAGGGATGAATTGGTATCGAAATTTGATAATTTTGGTATGGTTGAACTTGTATCGAAATGGGTGTTGGGGTTTGGTGAATATCTGTCGAGTTTTGAGGTGTGGACCCCGGGGTTTGACTTTTGGGTTGACTTTTTAGTTTTTGTAAAGATCGAGACTTTATTATCCGGTATTATTTCTTATAAGTTTTATTTATGATTTGAAGTTATTTTGGCTAGATTTGAGCTGTACATAAGTTGTTTCACTTGAGAGGGCCATTTGAGAGTATCGGTCTAGCTTCTTTGAGGTAAGTATCTTCCCTAACTATGTGGGGGGAAACTACACCTTAGGATTTGAGTCTTTTATGCTAATTGTGCCATGTGAAGTCTGTGTACGTGAGGTGACGAGTACGTGCTCGGACTTATTTGCAGAAAGTTGACATTTTAAGGCTCCTATGTTCTTATGTTCATTAGATATGAAGTTGTTTTGTTATAATTAAGTTTCCCATTTACTAGTTTTATCTCTACATGTTTTAATTTGAATTAATTGCTTCATGTTCCATTCTTATTGTCTATTTGACCCTCGTGTGCCTTAACTGAAGTTAGGCCTTTTCAATTACCATGATATGCTTTCCTAATTGTTTACCCTTAATTAAATATTATTATTATTATTATCTCTTCTGTAATTATCTATCCTTAATTGAGATTATGATAATCTTTTCTATTACTTATCCTTAATTGAATTTATTGTATCTCTTTCACAATTGCTCGACCCTAAATGAAGTTAGTTATCATTTATCATATTGCCTCGTCCTTATTCGGGATTATTGACTCATGCTATCTCCCTTATTGTCGAATTGTACTTTTTTGGAATCATTTGTTGCATATTCTTTCTCCCTTGTTGAGCTATTCTTATTCATTTATCATATTGCCTCGTCCTTATTCGGGATTATTGACTCATGCTATCTCCCTTATTGTCGAATTGTACTTTTTTGGAATCATTTGTTGCATATTCTTTCTCCCTTGTTGAGCTATTCTTATTGAGGCTAATGTTCTCTATTTTGTTTATTCTTTGTGAGCTCTTTCTACTACTTCTTGTGTTCTAAAGCTCGTGGGTTGATTTACTTGTCGTATTCTCGTGTATTGTTGTGGTTGTTAATGTGGTACTCATTTTGTTTAGCCAAGGGCTATACGCAGTTGTGGTGTTGAAACTGTTTAAAGTAAATATTGTGGAATATAGGCACATATTGTGAAGGTCATTCTATTGTGTTGTTGTATTTTTGGCACGTGATATTATTGGGAGAATTTGTTTGGGTGTTTGCACGAAATTTCTACCGTACTATTGGTACTATTGATGATGCACATGCGGCGTGACAAGGTGGGCTATATCTGTGTGTTTGCGCATGCGGCTAGATAAGGTGGACATTTACTTTATTATGGCGCACGTGGCAACACAAGGTGGGCTATATCGGGGATTGATTTGTGATGACTTCTGATGGCCTGGGGGTATTATTTTTGTTGATATTTGTGTAGTGGCGTGCCTAACCTGTGTGAGTCTTAACTTGTTCAAATTGTGGGAATCGTTCTTATGTGCCGTTTATTCTCTCTACTCTTACTAGTTGGCCTGAACTGTGATAGAACACTTGCACAAGTATACACGTAGTTAATCATCCCTATCGATTTAAGAAGATGGATCTTGATATTATTGATCATTCCTACACACCCTTGTTTATTTTCCTTCTATATTAGAATGGTTTTATTGGCACATGAGTCGTCCGTACAGTTACCAGTTATAATAAGAGCACAAGATGCCAAGTGTTTAGGGTTCATGAATTGGGACCCCGTGACTTGTGAATATTTTGAGGTTTGGTACCTCATGGAGATTATTGGATAAACCTGGTGTGAAAGCAGTTATTCTTGTCGAGTTGCTACTTGTCCTTCCTTTATTTGTTTTTACCGGATTCAAACTGTGTTCAGCTTACTCTGTTATGTTATTACTTGTTTTGTTTTGTTGCTAATTGTTGCTTCTATTTCTTATTGCAATCACCGTATTATTATTGTCATTATGTGTAGTTTGTAGAGATATTGTACTATGTTAGTTCTCCACTTATACTTGTACAGGTTATCTAGTCCAGTATATGTCTTAGTTTTCCCTCGTCACTACTCCATTAAGGTTAGTCTCGATACTTACTGGGTACCGTTGTGGTGTACTCATTATATTTCTGTATATTTTTGTGCAGATCCAGGTATTTTGGAGTCACTCGATCGCTAGCTAGCTGTACGGATCTTGCTGTGGAGATTCAAGGTAAACCTGTTGTTGCGTTCACAGGCTTCGGAGTTACCTTCTGATATTGTACTTGCACTATTTTATATGTACTTCAAAACAGTTGTATTTATAGATTTTCTAGCAAACTCAATAAAGCTTATGACTTGTACTACTGGTTTTGGAATTCTAATATTGTATAGAGATTTTTATTTTGCATTTGTTAGTCATTATTTAAATATGGTCATTATTTTAGTAAATGTTAGGCTTACCTAGTCCCTAAGACTAGGTGTCATCATGACATCCTACGGAGGGAAATTTGGGTCATGACATCCATCCATCTTTTCCATTTTCAAGATCACCCTCCACATCCTCTGATGGCAACTCGAGTATTGGTGGTATTGGGGCATCCTTGCTTTGTCAAACTTGTTTAGTTTTCCTTGTCTCAATTTTGGCTTTCTTAGGTTGGGGCTTAGCTTGCTCTGCTTGACAAATATGTCCAAGTTGGCAGCATATTAGGCAATACTGAGGCCACCATTCATATCTGACCTCTTGGTCTAGGGCTTGCCAAATGAATCCAACACTTTGACAGTTTCAGGTAATGGGACAGTAATGACCATTTTAATAAGCATTCGAGCAAACGAAATCCTCTCTTTGTGAGAGGTGCATTCATCAGCACATAGAAGAATGTCTAATACACTAGCTAACCTGCTTAGAGAGTTAGGACTCCAGCAACTTAGGGGTAAGTTAGGAAATGTTACCAAAGGAAAATTATTTTGAGTATCTCCTCACTGAAATTAAAATTGACACTCCAGGACTTGACAATCACTGGTTTACTATTCGGCATATGAGGTCCGGATATCAAGACATCATTCATATCACCACAACTATAGAATCATATCACAAAATAACTATCGTTATGGTAGTATGTGTGAGTTTTATGCTGAAACGTCCACTGGCTCCCTAGAAATCTAGTGATTGCCCCAATAGTTGGAGAATCCCCAACCACATAGAGGATTAATGCATATTTCCAATTCTCTGCTTCCTTTTCAACCTCAGCTTTATCAAATTGAACCATTTTAACACTATTTTATTATCGGGCCAATAAATTATAGATTGATAGCTTTTGAAGCTAGTCGATTCCCTGTCAATAGATTCACCCACGTCTTCTTCTCTTCCGTAGGTGGTGGCGGCTGCTTTGCAAGCTTAGATTTCTGTGGACTAGCAGCCAAATTTGCTGGAGAATTGAGTTTCCCAACAAGTGGAGTTGTTTGCATCTTAGCCGCTCCACTTTGATTCACCACATTAGGGTTTCCCCTCGAAGTCCCTACATTAAATAAAGTAATTAGCATCAGACCTAGTCGTGCCATTTCCGCCTGAGCTTTGAGTATACTGGCCTTCGTGTCCCCTTGGCCAATTAAACTGGAGCATGCGTCGTATTCTGTATCTTCTGTGGCTGGCCTTTTGTCGTGCCAGCGTCGGTGGCATACGCTGGTTGCACCACTAATGTGTGCCTATATTGGGAGATGGTATTCAGTTATCGTACGCCGAGAGAAAAAAGTATTTTGTCTTATACTCTATTTTCTTTTCGTAAAAAAAAAAAAATATCGCTTATGGTAAATATGTTGCACTTCCTTCAAGAATAAAAAATTAAAAATTGGAAGAAAATTAGGACAAACACCTCACATATACCTTAGAAAAAGTTTGACACATTAAACTTATTATAGAAAGAACTCATGAAATCGTAAATATTTCAAATAAATTAATCCATCATTTGATCCAATCTTAGTTAGAATATGTATATAATTGACTATATGAATCTTCTTTATCAAATTTGTTCTTTTAATTTCAGGTTTATCTAATTCTTTTACCATATAGTTTGACTTCTAACATGTATAATTTGGACTTTTCAACTAGAAGCTCCCTAATCTCATAATTGTTATTTCTATGAACATTAAAATTTCTAACTAGACTAAAAGACTCATGGCAAATATAGAACGTAATAACATTGTTTGGATGATTGTTATTATTTCATAATGTATTTTATTGTGTTGTATTCTATTATATTATTTTGATGAATATAACATTCGTATAGATTGCATTATTTGTCATCGTTTCATAATGTCATGCATCAACAATCTGAAGAATAAACTTACAATATTATGAAAACAGTGAAGTATGGGTATAATTATTATAAAATAAAGGGTAAAATAAAATTATCAAATAATAAGTAAGGGCAAGATGAGAACAAAAAAATAGGTAATGAAATTGTAGACAATAAATTTGCGGACGAAAAAATAAAATCAAGACCGAAAATATTGTAACAATCGTAGTATTTTATTTCGAATATTTGAGTGTTACAATCTCTATGATTCCTCTGATTCTACTTTTCTAGTATAAATTCAAGGGCCTTTGAGCTTGATCTTGAATTTGAATTTGATTTATCCGTCGCGAACGCTTTGATTGTTGCCACGAATTTTATCACGAACAAGTAGCCTTGATCTTGAACGCCTTGTGTTTGATTTGACTTCGTTCTTGATCTTGAATACTTGAATTATTCTTCGTTCTTGAGCTTGAATACTT
>MU689149.1:30086-45674 GCA_026770625.1 Nicotiana glauca | reverse complement strand
GGCCTAAATATTTCAACTTGAAGATCGGCGAATTTGAAGACTTCAACTTGAAGACCGACGGACTTGAAGACTTCAACTTTGAGACTTGGAGAATCCCTGGACTTCAATGCAAATAGTTGACATCCTCCTAAAATTGGCCCATTGAAGATATCAATTTACCATGGAGGGTTGCCCCCTTTAAATCAAATGAGATCAAAGTTCAACAGGAGGATGACATTTCAGCTTGATCTTTAACAGGAGGATGACATTTCAGCTTGATCTTTCATTCTTTCATACTTCATTCGAACAACAATTGGGGCAATATGTATCTTTTGAACTTATGCGACTGAACTTAGAATGAAACTCTAAGTTGCCTACGTACCCCGGTGAAGAGGATCAAGTCATACCGTAGTTCAGACTGGGTGATTTTTTTTATGTCCTAACTTTTGCCTAGGCCGCCTCTTTCGAGGTTTTCAACCTAGCGGACTTTTTTTTTTGGATGTCCTAACTTTTGCCTAAGCCGCCTCTTTCGAGGTTTTTAACCTAGCAGACTTTTTTTTTTTGGACCATGCACAGTTTATACTCTTGCAGGCCAGGAGTAACATGCAGTTTATGCTCGTGCATCAAGGAGAATCATGACTTGCAGTTTAGGCTCATACGTCGAGGAGCGTCACGACTTGCAGTTTAGGCTCGTACTTCGAGGAGCATTATGACTTGCAGTTTAGGCTCGTACGTCGAGGAGTGTTGCAACTTGAAGGTTTAGCTTACAATTTGAAGTTCCGCTCGAATTTGAAGATCTTCATAACTTGAACATTTAGCTTTGAAGAGCTTTGCAACTTGAACACTTTGCTCGAATTTGAAGAACTTTACAACTTGAAGACTTTGCCGAATTTGAAGAGCTTTACATCTTAAATATTGACTCGAATTTTGGAAACTTTGCAATTTGAAGTCCTTGCTCGATTTTGAAGAGCTTTCGACTTGAGTCTTTGCTTGTATTTGAAAAGCTTTGCGACTTAAACACTTTGCCCAAATTGAAGAGCTTTATAACTTGAAGACTTTACTCGAATTTGAAGAGCTTTACGCCTTAAAGATTTAGTTCAAAGTTGGGGAGCTTCTTGAAATACAATATATACTCATGTACCACGAAGCATTACAACTTGCAGTTTATGCTCGTGCGTTGAGGAGCATTATGACTTGCAGTTTAGGCTCATGCTTCAAGGAGAATTATAACTTGCAGTTTAGGCTCATGCGTTAAGGAGCATAGCAACATGCATGGACTCTTCAGTTTCATCTTCAGATGAATATTTGCCCCCATTTTGAGCACCGTCTGCTTATATTTCATCATGAGGCTCAAAGTCAGGAAACCTTTGATCTCCTCTTGTAGCTATACTCCATTCCATATCATGTGTACGAGTTGCTAGTTCTTCAAATGTTTTGGGTTTTATGCCCTCTAAGATATAGCGAAGACTCCAATGCATGCCTTGAATGCATATTTCGATGCCAGAAGTTTCGCTAAGGCGATCTTTGTAGTTGAGGCTTGCATTCCTCCAACGATTGATAAAGTCGATAACTGGTTCACTCTTTCATTGATGAGTATTTATAAGTTCTACCATACTCACAGTATGTCTCGTGCTATAAAAGCGATTGAGGAATTCTTGCTCTAGTTGATCCCAGCTATCAACAAATCCAGCCTCGAGGTCCGTATACCAATCAAAAGCATTTCCTTTTAATGAGCGAACAAACTGTTTGACGAGGTAATCTCCATAAGTCCCAGCATTATTGCATGTCTCAACGAAGTGCTTTACATGTTGCTTTGGATTGCCTTTGCCATCAAACTGTTGAAATTTTGGAGGTTGATAGCCAGCAGGTATCTTCAACATATCGATCCTTGAAGTGTACGGCTTTGCGTAGGTAAAGGAGGACTTGGAAGCGACTTCATGTTTGTTTTCTATAGTCCCTTTAATGAACTCCTTTAGTTGATTAATTGGAATCATCCCTTCCGAAGAGACTGAAATTTCCTTAGTGGATGCAACTTGTCGTGGGGGAGGATCAATCTCTTGAATCTAGGAGTTTGCCAGGTGCATAGGTGGATTTTTCTTCCATCAAGATTCTCACCCTATCTGTTAGCTTGTCAATTCTAGCATCTTGATTTTGCATGCATTTGGCCAAGCTAGCGATTGCTTCTGTCAAGTTTGCCAACTGCTCCTCCACGGATGAAGTGTTTGTCACCATGGTTTGCATGATTATTGTGGACGATGGAAAGTAGCATGAATTGTCACGCAGATCGATCCTTGATTGGCTCATGCTATGTGGTGTAAATGGGGAGGATCCATCACTTGAAGTATCACCATCTTCCTTTACAACAGAGTGCTTAGATCCGGAGAGGTCAAGTAGAGCAAGAGTTTTCTTGATCTTTTCAACAACATCGCTTCCTCCTTTAGGTGCGTTTGTGGAAGATCTTGCTCCTTTTGAGGATGACGGTTTGAAAACAGAGGTTGATGCGGATGACACTTGGGGTGCTTGTTGTCCTAACGAGATTGCTTTGCTCCTCGTAACTGGTCCAAAGCTTCCAAAGGTAACTTTGAGGATGCTTTCCACATCCGCATAGAACCTAGAATTAGCAGCCTTGGTGGAAGTTGAAACGGAGTTGATTTTCTTTGAAGCCATTTCGATGTTCTTGAATTTTGATGATTGAAAAGTTGAGATGAGAGGTAGAGATTGTCCCACTGGGCGTGCCAGAATTTGTAGACAATAAATTTGCGGACGAGAAAATAAAATCAAGACCGAAAATATTGCAACAATCGTAGTATTTTATTTCGAATATTTGAGTGTTACAATCTCTATGATTCCTCTGATTCTACTTTTCTAGTATAAATTCAAGGGCCTTTGAGCTTGATCTTGAATTTGAATTTGATTTATCCGTCGCGAACGCTTTGATTGTTGCCACGAATTTTATCACGAACAAGTAGCCTTGATCTTGAACGCCTTGTGTTTGATTTGACTTCGTTCTTGATCTTGAATACTTGAATTATTCTTCGTTCTTGAGCTTGAATACTTGATTTGTTCTTCGTTCTTGAGCTTAAACTTGATTGCTTGAAGCTTGAAACTTGTGGAGGAATTTGTACCGTTTGATCCACGAGCTCTTTCTTGCTTCTTGTTATAGCTTCTAGTCTCTTTTCTGAGTTATGAAGACCCCTATTTATAGTTGTGGAAGGGAAGAGTTGTGATAAGAACAAACTCTTTCCGACCAATCAAATTGAAGTGTGACATGACCGCATTTGATTGGCCAGAACATGTCACTTGCATACGTGATGCGATTTCATTGGCCTTTTAGTGTGACTTGGCATGCCTTGTTATTTTGACACGTGGCATGATTCCATTGGCTCTTCCGTTTGACTTGGCGCACCACGTCATTTGACACGTGGCACCAAACTGGGCCTCTAGGAAAATGATATTTTGGGCTTAATGAAGTGGGTTCATCACTTTAGCTCAATTAAGTGGACTAGCCCAATGGATTAAGACTTATTTATTTAATCCATATATATTGGACTTATATAATTAATTCATTTATATATTAGCCCATAATATTTATTTGGACCAATATATCTTGAATTTAAAATATAATCCAAATTACTTATTGAATTTAAATTCAATAAATTTTGTATGCCTACAGATGCGACCACACCAAATTAATGGCATTATTTATCATTACATAACGATGGATTCTACAATACGATACAATAAAATTTAAGTAACAATCAAAATAAATATTGTATTTAAAGTAATTATACGATATAATACAATAGGTAACCATATTGTATACATACATATAACAATGAGAAATAATCCTTAATATTGGTTTAAATAATTAAATTTATATAAACAAGGGCTAATTATAGTTAATAATATATCTTTAGATCTTAATATTAGAAAAAGCAATTGATAAGTGTTTAAGCGGACAATGATGGCAGCACGTGATAAATGCTTTTAAAAATCAAGTACTGTGGTGAACAATAATAAATGACATTTAAGTAGATAAGAGGAATGATTCAATCAATAAAGGGCAGAATAAATGAACTTTCCATCCTTATCAAAAAAAAAAAATAACCTTATGATTGAAAGATAAATTCTCGAATAACCGAGGATTTCTCGAATCTGATGGTAAAGTGTAGATAAGAATCTTAGTAAAAAGTGGGTTTTTGTATCGATTGAAGACCAAATCTTTTGTCAAAGTTCTTTTCTTACAAATTAATGTCACATGCCCCTCTATCACCGTTTTTTTTTTTTTCTATTTATACAGAACATATTCCGAAAAAATCCTAATAGTACAAATGAAGAGAATTGTCACTAGAATATTCTCTGTAAGATCCTATCTTGAAAACTAGTCGTTACAGCTTCATCGCCGATACTCGACCTTGACCTGGATCCTCATTGATGCCTTGACCACGACTCTCATCGACTCCTCGACCACAGGCTTTGCAGCTTCTCGGACCATTTTAATAAATGACGATTTGGGGATTCTTCCAGTAATGTTATTTTGGCCTGAATATTCTAAGGACGGATTTTGACCCATACATAGGCTTCAGGGAAGTTTTGTTACGCCGAATCGTGACGAACGTCATTAGGGGATTTAGTTCATGCGCTTTACTCAATTATTATTCCTAGATCTTCGAGTAATCACTCGTTGGCAGGAGCAAATGTAGTATCGTAGTGACGGGTCCATTTGAACACATAACTTACAATGCGAATTATAAATTTATGTGTTAAAGTTTAGTAAAAGTGCAAAATAGGATATATGAACTCATAACTTTAAAAATATAAAGGATTTCATGTTAAAAACTTTTAAAGTTGAACTCATAAAGTTTAAATTCTGAATTCGCTTATCAGTTATTGGAACCTTGTTTGGTGCTCATCAATGACGCGACAATGATGTGTTTAGCATGAGCACTAGTTTAGTACTAGAGCAAGCTAGATATCATCTGATGCTCAACTTAGTACTCCATGGTTTCTAAAGAACATTATACTCCAAGCAACATAAAGTACATAAATTGACAAGGATAAATGAACATCTCACATTTCTCTCAAATTAGACGTTGAGCTCTACATACTACACTAGGCATGTTTGTCCTATAGTCTATAGATATAAAGAACTCCCTTGGCTTATCATTGAAATATTGGATTCTCGTCAGTGTATTTTCTTTATGGCACAAAGTTGTCATCATAATTAGCTATTTACAACATGCAATATGGCCTCTATTCTTCATGTCATTCCTACCCCACAATCTCCAGCATCACCCAAAACCAACACTCTAGTTACGCCCTTCAGGGGCTTAGCATCATGCTCAACAATGTCTGAACTCAAGCAATTCCACGCCCAAATTATCAAACTAGGCCTGTCGTGTGACAATGACGCAATGGGTCGAGTCATTAAGTTCGGTGTAGCTCTTGAATCAGGTGATTTAAACTACGCCCTCCAAATGTTCGATAAATTGCCTAACCCAGACACTTTCGTCTACAACACTATCATTCGAGGTTACTTGCAATCTCAATTGCTGAAAGAATCTGTTCTTTTTTACTCCCATATGTTAGAGCGTTCAGTTAGCCCCAATAATTTCACGTTGCCTCTTGTTATCAGAGCATGTTGTATAGACAATGCTGTGGAAGAAGGAAAGCAAATTCATGGTCATGTCATAAAGTTTGGTTTTGGGTTCGATAGGTTTTCTCAGAACAATTTGATTCATATGTATGTAAATTTTCATTTCTTGGAGGAAGCTAAGAGGGTGTTGGATAATATGTATGAGAAAGATGATGTTTCTTGGACCACATTGATTAGTGGGTATGCTCAATTGGGGTATATTGCTGAAGCTTTTCGAGTGTTTGATTCAATTTCGGAGAAAAGTTCTGTTTGTTGGAATGCTATGATATCAGCTTATGTGCACAACAACCAGTTTCACCAGGCATTTGCTTTGTTTGAAAGAATGATGTCTGAGGATGTTGTCATTGATAAATTTATTGCTGCAAGCATGTTATCGGCTTGTACACGACTCGGAGCATTGAAGCAAGGCGAGTGGATACTTAAACAGGTCAAGAAGAGTAGGATTGATTTGGACTCCAAGCTGGCTACTACTATTATTGATATGTATTGCAAATGTGGTTGCTTGGATAAGGCTTTTCAGTTCTTTAAAGGGTTACGAAGAAAAGGAATTTCTTCATGGAATTGTATGATTGGAGGGTTGGCGATGCACGGGAAAGGTGAGGCTGCAATTGCGCTTTTGAAGGAAATGGAGAGTGAGAGGATAGCTCCAGATTATATCACGTTCGTGAATTTACTTAGTGCTTGTGCTCACTCAGGATTGATTGAAGAAGGAAAACACTATTTTCATTATATGAAAGAAACGTATGGCATTGAACCTGGCATGGAGCACTACGGTTGCTTAGTTGATTTGCTTGGAAGAGCTGGATTACTGGAAGAAGCAAGAAAGGTCATAAAAGAAATGCCTATGAGTGCCGATGTAGGTGTATTGGGTGCTCTTCTTGGTGCATGTAGGATTCACAAGAACATAGAGCTGGGGGAGATAGTAGGGAAGCAGGTGATTGAACTGGAACCCCAAAACAGTGGCCGGTATGTGTTGTTAGCTAATTTATATGCTTATGCTGGTAGATGGGAAGATGTTGCCAATATAAGGAAGTTGATGAATGACAGGGGAGTGAAAAAGGCCCCTGGCTTCTCTGTGGTTGAATTGGAAGGCGTTGTTAGCGAGTTCATTGCAGGAGGAAGGACTCATCCTCAAGCCAAAGAGATATATGCCAAAGTAAATGAAATGTTGGATTGTATTAAATCTGCAGGCTATGTCCCAGATTCTGATGGACTACAACAGGATATTTATGAGGAGGAAAGAGAAAATCCTTTGTATTATCATAGTGAGAAATTGGCTATTGCTTTTGGGTTGTTGAAGACTAAACCTGGGGCAGTTCTTCGCATCACAAAGAATTTGCGTGTCTGCAAAGATTGTCATCAGGCAAGCAAGTTAATCTCAAAGATTTATGATCGTGAAATTATCGTCAGAGATAGGAACAGGTTTCATCATTTTAAAGATGGAGAATGTTCTTGTAAAGATTACTGGTAAGAAGATGGTGGAAATTAATGCAACGATCAAGAGAAGTATATCCTTCTTGTCTTACTCTTCACATATAGATAATCTTGGTTGAAAATGATTGCTTATTCTCCCTCAATTTGCATTTGATTAGATGGGTGCCTTGCAGCCTTGTTCGAATGTGAAAACCCTGCTGAGCTTGTCAAATGTGAGCAGTTGTTTTCATTGAGAATAAAACACAAAAGATGCAAATATAGAGCTCTCAATTTGGTTCAGAACAGAAGTATGAGTTTGTACAAGTATTATGATACTTCAAAACATCAAGGCAATATAGTTGCAAACCAATTGGTCAACAGAAGATCTCTTCGTACAGCAGCCAGAAAGCATTAAAATGGACGACGAAATGAATGCTACAGGAAGTAACTGATGAGCAGCCCTTTCTTCTTTTCTTCTGATCTTGTTTTGAAAGACATGTATTTAATCAGCCAATACTTCAACTTCAGTGCACTAGTAAGGCTAGAATACAAGCACATGATATAGCTAGATAGTTTCAATATCGACCTTTCTCAAAACATTAACAAAAACAAGATTGAAAAATATACAAAGAGGAAGAGGAAGATAGGAATATATATAGCATAGTCACACATGACAATTTTGTGTATAACATGCTTCTCTATGATTATTTAATTTAGTGAGATGAAACTCCAGTAAACACCACAAAAACAAGTAATTATCAAGATGACTGGTGGCTTAAAAGAACTAGAGACTTTTACCAAGAACATTCTTAGAAAGACAGCTTCAATTTATAAACATTCTTACAAAGACACGCTTAGGTTCCAACCCCTTCTCTAATCTCAAGCAACATCATCGTTTTTACTGTTCTGGAAAAGTAAGTTTATTTCTAAATCATGTTAGGTGGAGATACAAATTTGACTTGATTCAGAAAAAACTATGGTGAGGTCATCATCCAATATTTTATAATTTTGCGAGGGAAACCTAGTGGCTATCCACCAACTAAGAAACCATACTTGTACCTTCGACAAATGCATGAACTATCCAATATATATTGGCAATTTATTACCTTGTCTATAATGTTTTTTAACTTGTCAATTCAAGTACTATATCTCACTTCAGAGACTTGAGGGAATAGTCATATAATTCGAGTTATATTGCACAAATGGCACAATGGTATAACATTGCTTATCATGAAAAGCAAACCAGGATGTGAGTTGTGACACAGTAACAACTACTACGCTTCAATCCCAAGCAGAAAACGCGTGCCTAGGAGGGAATATGTTATGGTGAGAACTCACCATAAATTTACTAGTTTTACACAAGCTGTGAACCTACAACACAACTGAATCAAAATGCAATAGCATGAAAACTACAAGAAAACAGAGTATAGATGATTGGAAGAGTTTCACCATTCTAGATTCATTCTCAGCAAGCTACAGTATGCAACAGGTAAGTGGAAGCGTACTGTTAAATTGAACATAAAACAGCAACAAATTGCGGATTGACTGTGCCAGATTCACTCTTGAACATTTCTTACAAGTTAGAGAAGCTGGAGTTTGACAATGTCTTCTAAAGGTTTCTTACATCACAATCGCATAAGTCTATCTATTTCCAATATTTACGTAATGTCCTATAGTTTTTCTTGTCTTCTATTACCACGGATTAGAAGTGGCAATTGAGCAATTACTTCTTAAGCCGAGACACCACGAGAGGAACCCTCTTGGTTACCTAGAAAACGGACAACCACAATGGTGATGTTATCTGCACTTCCTCTTTGATATGCTTCCTGCATCAACCTCTTTGCTGCTTCCTCAGGATCTTGGATCGGCTTAACCATCGACACAGCCTCCTGCAAATTTATGTGTAACGACCAGGTTGGTAATTGACTATAAACTGCTAGATATTTAAAGTAGAAGCATGGCTATTTAATGGTTGTGTAGCTCAGAAAGAATGCTGGTTTCTTGATTCTTTCAAGAAAAAAGGGAAGAATTATGAACCTCATTCGTCACAACATCCCAGAGTCCATCACTTGCGAGGATAAGAAATTCAAGAGAGCCATCAACCTTCTCTTCCTGTATTTTTTACAGAAAATCAGGCCCACAAATACACCAAAAATATAAGATGGGAAAAAGCAGTAAAAAATCGATTGAAGTATCTTCTAGAGACATGCTATCAGCTGCTATCCAAAAGTTACACATCATAAAATTATTATGAGATGGACAAAAGCAATCAAGCAGCAAAAGTTTGTTGTCTGAAAAAGGTAGGGAGTATTCCAGGATTCAATAAGGACCAACTTTTGAACAGTTTCAGAAATCTACCAAAATATACATCTAGGTAATCGATTCAAAAATACAAGTGCACATACATATAACATTTGATATACAGCTCAAAAACATGAACAGCGCTATTTTGCCTTATTCATCTATTTCTTCAAGTTACCTGTATTTCTGGATCAGCAACAACATATTGCTTTAAAAGTCTATCGCCAAACGCACGGGAAACAGCAAGTACACCTCCAACTCTCCAGGTACCTGCACACCATATGTTATGTTTGAACTGCATGCCCTTCAGAACCATATCAACTGACTAACACAGGACTAAACAACATGAAGGGCTTACCTGCCCACATCACAAAACCTCCAGCATCTTCAATGCGCTGTCGCTCATCTGTTTGGTCAGGCTTGTGGTCTCGAGAAACAGCAATAGCTGAGAATGAAATTAGCATACTCTATTAGGTGACACAGCAAAACTACAGGGTCATAAAAAGAAAAGGGCAGCCCGGTGCTAAGCTCCCGCTATGCGTGGGGTCCGGGAAAGGGCCGGACCCCAAGGGTCTATTGTACGCAGCCTTACCCTGCATTTCTGCAAGAGGCTGTTTCCACGGCTTGAACCCGTGACCTCCTGATCAAAACTACACGGTCATATTTAATTTATAATAAAAACTATACCCTACTGTAACAAGGCAGTATAGCAGGAATATATACTTGAAAATTACTAGATCAACTTAGCAAGTAATATACAACAAAGATATTGGTTAATGGTAGTTGAACAAGGAAGAAAATGACATGAACCATCACAAAGTGTGGTATTTAAAAGTGCTGACATGACATTTTCCCTATTCCCACAAAATTTCAGGAAATACCATCAATATGCAGATGTACTTTCTTTTATTTTATTCCATTCGCTCTAGAATGAAAAGTATCCTCATGCTTTTATCTTACATCTAGTTCTCTTAACTGCAGTGAGCAGTGACATTTCACTTTTATACCGCAACTTGAAGAACTAGTCATTGAAGTATTAGGACCGAGTAATTATAACTAAGTTGCTCGGATTCTTCACTTTTAGTGCCGCACCCGTGTCGACACGACATGTGTGTGGGATCCGTACCAGATCTGGTCAACCGATTTTGGGTACTTTGACCAAAATCGACGGAGAAATTCGAGACAATACAATGATTTTCCAAATTAAAAAAAAGGTATGGTGAAATTGAACAAAATGGAATACCTTGTATATTGAAATTTCTATGTCAGTTCTTTTCCTTTTATCTCTTTCTCAGATTCTCCTCTTGATCAATATTTTTTCCTTCTCGGAATACCTTGCAAGTTTTTCGCATAATGTCTAATAATGTAGACATATTTTTATAATTTTATTCTCAGATATTTGAGTTATTTTTAGCCAAATCCCCGCACCCGTCACCATACCTAGATCGGCACACCTGAATCTTAAATTTAAATCATGAATGATTCAACCTCTAGATCCACATCCGTATCGAACACCCTTAGATTAGAAAAGTAAATCCAAAAAAGCATAATAAACCCCATTAGCGCCTTTGGGCTGAAATACCCAGAGCAGGAGCCAAAATTCAAAAGAGAAATAACCATATCACCTAAGCCTTACCAGTGCCTCCCCTGCAGATAACAGCTCTGGAATCACCAACATTTGCAACCAGTAAACGATCACCTACAAGGATGGCAGTGGAAGCAGTCGATCCAGCATCTTTGTGCTGATTGTTTTCTGATTTCAGAAATTCAGAGTCTGTATGGCTGTATGCATCGGCTACAAAAGCAAATATATGAATAGAAGAGATATTGATAAGTTGTTTCTGAAAATGAACATAGCAACTATACTTCACACTATGTCAATATACCTATTGCTGATTTGGTGTCTGATATAAATTTTGGATGCCTTATCAGGTTGCTGAAAAGATTGTGTTTCACATATTCTGCGGCCCGAGCACCCCCATGACCTGAAATGAGAAAAAAATGCAGGTAAAACTACCCAATTGGAAGGCATGTAACCAACTTGGAATGAAAGGGGAACTATCTGTTAATTCGAATTTAAGCAGAATGAAGAAATAAAAATAACGAGATACAAGGTGGTGAATATAATGTGACAGGCATCTTCATCCAATCCCTGTTATGTTACAGCTTATATGTCAATAGAGCTCCCTCATCTTCCTGCAGCATATGAAGAATGCCTAACCATTGAGCGGTAACAAGGATACGGAAAATGATGCACATTTGCTGTACTCTAGGTACCATGCCATCACTACGAACTACCAAAAACACGTGCAAATTTCTCTGAACTTAGGAAGGTTGACTGAGACACCAAAAGACCTTTCATAATAGTGATTCGACTATCACTGATTTGAGATTACTCCAGTCTGGACCGGTAAGAGGCAACTATAGCAGAAATTTGTCCAGGAGTGAGATCACAGAGAAGTTAAACAGGCTATGGAGATCCAAGCAGAATAAGTAGCCTCCTTTTCTTCTCTTTATCCTTCCTTATTTTGTTTTAACCCCCCAACCCCCTTCCAAAAGAAAGATGTCTTTTGCCTCAGATTCTTTCCAGCTTCAGTTGTTTATTTTCCTTCTTCTTTCCTGCGCTGCTGCTCCAGTGCATTACTTGCCGCCAACCAATCCACCTGTTCTTCGATATATTCCTTTCTTTACAGTTTCTCGGCATCATCCACCAGCACAGTTGGAGGACCATTGACTATGAGAGCCTCCAACAAAAAGAATCCCTATTGTCTGAGCGTGTTGGAAGAAACCTTTTTATTTCCTATTCAGGAAGAGCGTAGAAGCGGAAAAAGAATACTTAGTATGATCAAACTTTTGTCAAACGCATCCAATGTGTCATGGCTATCACATCTGTTACTACATGCCTACACACTGTTTGTTGCTGGCATGTCTGACACATGTAATGCATGTTTCATAAGATGACTTTTTCCGTAGTGGGATGCAATTAAAATATTAATTAAATAAGCTCAAACTTTTTGAAGTATCAAACATTTTAATTGACATACCTGTCCTTTCATTGATTCATACTAGTGAATATTAAATGACAATGTCTATGTTTGCCAATATATGCATGTACGTCCAAGTGTTTTTCAAGTGTATCTTTATGCTGTTAACAGATTACCAACTAATAACCAAAAATTCCTTGACAATAATCATGTCCTTATTCTTTCTAGTGCTACAAAGATGATAACAGACTAACAGTTGGTGAAAAGGAAATCAATGTCGAGTAGAAACAGGAGAAACACAGAGGAGATGGAATTCTCAAGCAGAAGCACTAATCCACAGCCAAAATATTGGCTTTAGCACCTGCTTTTCTATTTGAACCTCAACATATGCTTTCATCTTTCTTATGCTAGAACGCCTAAAATTCAGTTATATTAATTTTGGCTCTCCAGTTCATTAACTCTCACTCTCTTGGGGTTACCACCAATAATAACGCCTCAACTTCAAGCAAGTTTGAGTGTCCTCACTGTCCATGTCGCTCCATATAGACACGTCTCAGTCCAATAATATAAAATTTTAGTTTCTGTAGCACTACTAGAAGTTATACACGTTTTCTATAAACATATAAGTCATTGACAAGACTAAACGGCTTCTTGCAAATATTGGACCTGAACCAAAGGTACTAGCATGACTAAAACTTAGAGTTACCACTATTGGAAAATCAGACATTGTTTCAAATGATAGCAAAATTCATGCAATGAGGTACGCTCAAACAGGTAGACTCATGTGGTGCGCTAGAACACTGAACACAGTGCTCAAATAGAGAAAGATGGGAAAAAGATGAAAAGGGAGAAGAAACAGGAACCATCCAAACACCCAGCTGAATAATACTCTGGACAACAATTCGTGGGTTTCTCAGAAAGAACTAAAAGTAGGGAACAGAGGAACACAGGACACATGGGCTATAACCAAGCTAAGCCATTGACTGGAAACTGCTCTAACTGCTCTAAATGGATGGCTGTTAAAGTAAGGCCAGTGTCTCAATAGAGGAAGAGCAGCATTGACTGGACGCAAGCTACCATCTCATTTCCTCCTCTGAAAATATGGAGAACACTCTCAGACATGATAGTTTCCAAATATTTACATGTTAACTGACCATTCGGACACTTCTTTAGAGATGTGTGCATACACTCATGGAATGTTAGCCCACTGGTTTCGGAAGGTAATTCGCTCACTAATTAGAAGAGGTTTTAAATGAAGAATGAAGACTAGATAATTCTCAACTCCAGCAGATAATTTAAAAGTCATGTTTGTAGAAAAAATGGAAGCAATCCTTAGCCCTCACCGCCGAAACCAATAAAAACGGAACATACAAACTGTAAGGATCTATAGAGTATCGAATAGCAGTAATCCGACAGCAAAATTCTAGACGAGTTTATGGTCATCTGATTGAGATATTGAATGTCTTACTGCATGTAAAAGCTTAAATGACATTAAGTTCTAAAACATATAAACAAATCAAGATCTGTATTTTTCTTGTTTTTTCTAGTTCGGGGACTTTATTCCAGTCAGGTGGGGGAAACAGAGAAGAAGAGTTACCATCAAACACTCCAAAGAGACCAACTACCTCTCCTTCTACACCATCAATTCTTGTCTCATAGAAATCCTCCATGGAGGACCTTTTTCCCGGGGAGCTAGCGTATCCATAGCTGAACTTCCCATTCTGACTGCAACGCATAGCATCTGTTAGACTACGGCTTGCAACTCTTTTTGTCTTATATAAAACTTCATTGAAGCTTATATAATCACAATGAAACCACTTTAAATTCTACTATTTAAGGATTTCTGGCCAAGATGATATACAGAAAAAAAACAGAAGGAATATAATAATCACATGAACCTGATCAAACAGAACTACAAATAATCTGAATCACCATAAAATCAAGTTGCAACTTAAGCATGGATTTCCTTATATTTCAGGATTTATGGCCAAAGAATAATCCTTTCCACGAAAGACACTTTGAATATTCTTTTCAATAGCAAATATGAGTCTTGCGATGCTTATTTGCATACATTTCTATGTCAAACATCCATCAACTAATTCAAGTAAGAGCTGACCCATGATAAAGATTGCGCATTCATTCACAAAAACAACTAATAACCACATTCCAGTTGTCTGAGCATATCCAAACTCAATCCACATATCTAATCTAGTCGGATCCGGCAAGTAGAGAACCAATTTCAACCCAATGGAAAATTCCTCTGGTTAAGACAGCTAAAACAAGCATCCACATCACGAGGCGCGGTTACCCAACACCCAAGGAAGCAATTCTATAAACTAAGCTCCATCATATGAGAAAAAAGATTCTAAAAATTGTCAGGAACATTGGAAAAAGGAGTTACATACAGAATTTCAGAAAAGACCTAATGAAAAGCAGCCCACATAATTTTCTTGACAAGCCAATTAACATACATAAAGAATTTAACACAAGTAAATAAATAGTTAGTTCTATTTTCACAGAACCACCTTTCTGTATGACCATTCTCTACCTGTATATGCATATTATCCCAATCTAAATAATAAAAATCATTACTTTATAAAAAGAAATGCATAAAAATCACTACTTCATAAAAAAAATTAAAAAATAGCATAAAAATCGTTAGTTTACCAAAAAATATAGCAGTACATAAATCAATAAGGAGGGGGATCACCTTAGACCACCACCACTAACAGGCGCATCATCAGCATGAACTTGATTAGAAGATGATGATAATACTGAATTCAAATACCCCATTACTGTAACTCCTCTGAATTGATTTTACCCAATATGCAATTGATTAATTATCACCAAAAATCCAAACTTTCATCTCAAGATTTTCAATTGAGCTGCCAAGAAAATGTCAGATCTAATGTTGAGCTCAGAATCAAACATGAAAATTCATGTAGTTTAAATATAATAATATGTGTTGCAACATATGTTAACGTTAGCATAATGAAATGAGAGAAATTACCTAGTGAAAAAGAATCAAATGAGGGAAATAACTCATAAGAGAAAGAGGAAGAGGAAAATGGACAAGAAACAAACAAAGTGTGAGGTGGGGTTGTTAATTTTCTGCTAATGAATTAGGTAAATGATTGTAATTATGGACAATAGGATTAAATTAATTATGTCAATGACAAGATTTGGGTGGTTAATTTTACCTGAAATAATCAAGAAAAGAATATGTTTTGAAAATTATTGTTGGGGAATTTTTTT
>MU689149.1:0-28736 GCA_026770625.1 Nicotiana glauca | reverse complement strand
GGGGGGGGGGGAAGGGGATTGGTGGTGATGTCAAAGATTGGGGGACCAACCTATGAGGCCATGACCGAAAAATGAGGTAAGCTAAAGATAGAGAATTGGTCAAAACTCAAAAGACAAGAAAACTTGTCCAAATGAAACTTCCCTTAAGGTTGCCCAACACTTGGCAATGCATAGACTACTAAGGTGTGTAAAATTTAAAATCTATTACTATGAATATTAATATTGTATGTATCACTAATTCAATCATTGATCCTCATGAATTAGTTTTTGAGTTTTATATTTTTCGTGGTTAGTATTTTATGAATTAAATGTATTTGGTTGAGGAATGATGAGGCTAATATAGCTTGATCGGATGCTTATATGCATGCTTGATTATACAAGCTTAGACATTATTTGAAATAATTATATTTGACCGAAGGTTTGGGTAGTATATATCAAAATAAAATGAGAAAATAGTGCTTGAAATTGTTTGATGATACCCTATATCAACATCCATGTATACCAGTTTGTTGGTCTGATACCAAACGGTATTAAACGAGACGAGGTAGACCTAAAGATATTGGTACGTTTACTTTAGGCCTTATGTTTTCTAGAGTCTTTTGATCCAATATGAGATTATATATAAGCTAGTCGAAAATATGAGATTGTAATAATGGGTATGCTTGAACCACCAACTGTGGTGATGAGATAAATATGATTCCTCCATAATTAATAAGAGATCTCGAGTTCGAACTCTCGAAATAAAAAAATAAAATTAAAAACGTTTCCCTCTTAAATGAAGCTTATGCAACAAAGTCAATTTAGTTTGGTTTATAGGTATTAAACCTTCTAAATAACCTACTATGTTTATCGATTTTTTTTATAAGAATTTAATCGGTCAGTTATTAAAGGGATTTCTTGCCAACACTTGTACAATAAGAATTGGCCACCACATAATTGTGTAGAAGGGAATAACTTCTTATAGGAGTGGGCCTTCGGAGAATTCGGATGAATATGAAATTTTTGATTTGAGTTTTCGGTTTCAGGTTGAAGAAATGATAGTCCAAATAAGCTCAGATTGACTTAAATTTTTTAAGTTAGATTTCGAATTAATCAGTATGGATATTTTGAATTTTTATTTGAGCTCATAAGTTGAGATGTTTCTTCTTCTTAAACAATAAACACCGAAATAAAATTTTCATATTAAATTGCCTAATAAGTTCCTCATTCTCACATCAATCATCCAAATAAAGTATTCAAATAATGAACTCATTATCGATAAAATGCAACAGAGACATTAATAAGGCCGATAAAAATTAACAATATAAAACCTTATCAAAATAGAAATTATTCTGACAGTAACTTAGTAATTAATATTCAATATATGAGATAATGTCTAATGGGTAGGGTATTGGACTTATTAGTATCTGCCATATGGATAATGGACCAATTATAAGATATAAAAAAATTGGATTTTCGAATATCTACAAATCTGAAGTACCAAATCAAACATCCAATTCGAAATCCAAAATTTTAAAAATTAAATTAAAAATTAAAAATTATACTCCTATCTGAAATCCAATTCATAGTCTGAAAATTCAAACTAAAGCTCCAAACATTTTAAATTTCGATTTGAATTTCATGTTTGCCTAATGCCACCCAATCTTAAACAACTCATTGCCAGTGGCTTCACTCATTGCTTGTGTATGCAGTGGGTAATAAGTGTTATGTACACTATACTTTTGGTTTAGTGAACTTTACCCTGCCTCATTCTTTATCGAAAACAATGATGAGTAGACTTTAATTTAGTTTCACCTCGTTCATCCAATTATTTTTATTGTGTGTGAGTTACTCCTTTTATTATATTTTATTCCCATTTAAGTTTCAAGTTATGAATTGGGATTTGGGACTAGTAGTAAAGTATCTGCAGAGCTAGGGAACATAGACAATTTAATACTCTCTGACTTGTTATTTAGAAAGCTTACTATTTACTTTAATTAGTATTAAAGTAATGTTATTTTCTATTAAAATTTTCAAAATTTCGGAAAATTATGTACGACTTATTTTATACGGAAAAGGGCTTAAAACTATCCCTATCGTTTGTTAAATGGTTTATAAATATCTTCCGTCCAAAAAAACACACGAAGTTAATTCTATTAACAAAAATACCCCTTGCGACTAACGGCAGAAATGATGGAGTGTATTTTTTTTGAACGGATAGATGGATGGAGGATATTTATAAGCCATTTAGCAAATGATAGGGGATGGGCCACGTGGTATTCTTTGATTGGAACAAAAAAAGAATATTATTTTAACCCACTTAATTACCTGGTCCGACCCTATTTATTTGACCCGCCTAATTATTTTATTTCTTTTTCTTTGCTTTGTTTTCTCTCTTTTTTTTCTTATCACCCAGCACAGCCACTCTCATCTCACAAAGAATTTTTAGAATGTGACCCTTTACTTTTTTTTTACCTTTTATAGATTTAATCTTTATCCTAGAATGTGATAATTTTCAAGCTTTTTAGCACCTTGGTTTCAATTTTCTTGTGTGCTTGTATCAGTTATATGTAGTTGTTTTTCTCTGTTATTTCGTGGCTCGTTTGTCTCCTTATGAACAATCCAAAGATTTTCATTACTTGTCCATTTTAAAGTTTTAATATTTCTCCTAGATTTGATTGATATATTTGGACAATATTAGCATTTGGGCTCAATTTTTTTGTTTCAGATTTTTAGTTTGTTTTGATCCCTGTCTTCTTACTTAACAACACCAATGTATCTGTTGATTTTCCATTTAAGAGTTTCAATACTTATCCTGAGTTTGATTGGAGATGTTTTAGAATCTGGTTTGAATTTCGGGTTATTTAATTTTGAATTTTATCTATTCTTTAATTAATTTGTTATTGTGTGTATGCAGTGTTCCAATTGGAGAAGAAGAAAGGGGAAGATCAGATGAGTGGGATTTGTGTGATACATACTATCCATTTTTGTAAATGTGTCGGATAAGGTAAATGGGTTGAAATAATATCCATTTTTTGTTCTAGTCAAAGATTGCCACGTGACCCAATTAAAAACTATCACGTCATTAAATGAATGATCCATCCCTATCGTTTGCTAAATGGTTTATAAATATCATCCGTCCATCTATCCGTTCAAAAAAACACACTACATCCGTTATGTCATTAGTCGCGGGGGTATTTTTGTTAATAGAATTAATTTCGTGTGTTTTTTTGGACGGATAGATGGATAGAGTGTATTTTTTGGACGGATAGATGGACGGAGAATATTTATAAACCATTTAGCAAACGATGGGGATATTTTTGGCCCTTTCCGTATTTTATATTATCAGAGTTTATCCACTACATTCTCCAATAAATAAAGAAAATTAAAAATATATATCTTCTGTCAGATAAGACAGAATTTGAGAGGAAGACATTTGTAAATGATGGAACGATATAGGGACCATATGTTGTTTCCAGTTCCACCATTATGAGTCACTATAGCATATACGTCTCTAGCTCTGCAACATTGTCAGTGGGCGTTTGGACATTAAAATTGTGAAATTCTGAAAAAAAGTAGGAAAAAAAATTCAAGTGAAACTAATATTTGAAAACTACAGTTGTGTTTAGATATGAATATAATTTGGAGATGCTTTTAAATTTTTGTGATTGATTTGAAGTGAAATTTTTGAAAAATAGTTTTTTAGAGTTTTTCAAATTTTCAACAATTTTTGAAATTCAACTTCAAGGAAAAAATTAAAAAAATTCATGGTTAAACACTGATTCCAAAAAAAAAAAATCGAAAAAAGTTTTTAAAAAAAAATAATGGCCAAACGGGCCCTTAATTTGAGTTTCGAACACAAATCTTAGGGCTTACTTAACATCCATAACTGTTGTTTTGTATTCTCTCTGTTTTTCTCATATGACATTTTTCACCTTTAATATTGTTTACCTTTAGAAACGGATAACAATTGAATTTATACGCAGTTTTAAGAATATGTGGGTTAATTCAATACAAGTGATCAATGACGTAAGATTAAGCAAATAAAAGACGTAACAAATGACCAAACCAATGATAAGAATGAATCCAGGCTCGGCTAAAGTCTTAACAAGGACCTGTCTTCGGTTTCGAGCTTGCACTTTTGAAGAATGTATGAACAAGAACAAGAACTTTGAATTGCTTTCAGAAACATGAGTATATTGCCTTGAAATGCGTATTACAGTGCCCCTAATGAATACTCCATCCGGTTCACAATAAGTGACCAATTTGCTTTTTTATTTTGGTTCAAAATAAATGTCCCAGTTATGTAATCAAGAAAGAATTCAATTTGTTTTTACAAAATAACCCCTATATACATATCCCTAAAAAGTTTTCTTACTCCTCACATTAAATATTTAATTAAGGGTAGTTTAATCATAGTAGGTATTTTTGTATAGAATTTAGTATTTTCTTAATGTGAGTGCTAAAAGCAAATTGGTCACTTATTGTGAACCGGAGGGAGTAATAATTTTTTCCTTTATATAGTAGGGGAGTTTTACCCTAAGTACAATTCTAAGAAAGGTAAAAATCTTCCTCTTCGCTGATCATTGATTTTCTGCTGATACGGGCCGAGATTCATACTTTGATATTCGGTTGGGCACGGACATCACGGCCCTTTGTTAGTCAAGTGCGTTTGTTTGGTAATGCTCTCTACAGTCTTGAGGCTCGAACCTAAATCGGAGGACGTGGTCCCGATGTCCCGAAGATAGCCCCAATACGAGGGGCTCCTCGCTTTGATTCTGATTCCTTACGATCACGTCCCAACTTCGCTTGCCTTATCGGGAAACTGGGGTGTTCAGCGGGCTCGATTTGACCTATATATAGATATTACCCTCGTTTCTCATAGAGTTGGCTTTCCAAAATGATGAGAAATGACATGTGGTTCACGATTTCTTTTTCAATACACAGTAACAGAAACGACAAAGAAGTTGAAACGTCCCGTCAATCACGTCCTTCTGACTTCGGACATGTGTCGACCATCAGCGGGCTACCTCCGCATGCGAAGCGATGCGAACTCTTCTATAAAAGGCTACACCCATTTTTCCTTTTTTACTTTTCTACCAAACTTCTACCCTCGAACTTTCAAGCTATTACCAATCCTTTTTCAAACTTTCACATCTTTTCTCTCGCTTTTCAAGACTCCATAGTAATTTCAGGTTTTTACCCAGGTTTTCCCCCCAAATCATTTTACTCAACTTCTTATCCTTCAAGATCCTTTTTTGAATTTCCAAACTTCTTCAAATAGTAATGGCTAAAACATCTAAATTCGTTCCTCTACAAGTTGCCTCTTCATTTTCTCAACCGCCTGCTGGTACTGAGGTGGTTTCCCCTGAAGTAGTCGCCCTCAAAATGACTTCCCCCGATGTGGTTATTAATGAACTGGTCCCCGAACCTCCTTTGAAAACATTCATTCCAAGGATTCTCGACTTTAAAGTCGAGAATCCTTCACGCAAACAGGATCGGGGTGAAGAAGTCTCGAGGTACATATGCTCCGTGATCGAAGACGTTATTCCCATAGTTCGAAAGGACTTCAATTGGGAGGGCAAGGACGTAGTAGTCTCCGGGCCCGAGGATGTCGTTACTACCCACGTGGAGGGGTACTTAAGTGGTTACACTTACCCATTCATATTGGCCCCGATAGACCCGGTCGTTCTGAATTTTTGCAGGAGGTATAAGGTGTGCCTTGGGCAAATCCACCATCGCTATGGAGGATTGTGACCCTCATTCGCTTCTTTGCGAGAAAGACCGAGTCTCATCGGTTTATGATCAACCATCTGCTTAGATTATACAGTCCCCGGATGTTCCGAGGGGGACATATCAAGCTTATTCATCGAGCCAAAATGGCCACATTCTTGAGCATCGGTGAAGATCGAGACCGGGGCTAGTAGGGACGTTTCGTCCGAGTGAAAACTGAGGATTTAATCCCCCCACCCCTCCCCCGAATATGTGACATTCCCCGGGAAGTGGAATGCGTCTTATAAGTGCAATCTCTCTTTATACGTCAAAATCTTTTTCTTTAATTTCTTTCTTCTCATTTACGCTTGTGATTGTGTAGCTGTCACCCAGGTTTTGAATACGGTTCCCTGGCTAAAGGAGTGGATCGAGGGCATCTGTAATCATATGTCGTACTTTGTACATGGAGCAGACTCTCGAAGGGCCGATGGGAGGCTCGTTCTCATGGTAAGGCCTCTTCCCGAATAGGTAACATCAGGCTTTCTTATTTGCATCATACTAATTTTTTTTTCCTTTTTTGTGTAGGTTTTCCTAAGATCACTGATAGTTTGTATGGGTCCACCAAATCATAGAGTACACGGTCCTCTACAAGATTCTACTGAAAGCTCTTAATGAAATAGTAAATAAATGAGGCAGAGGATTTTTATGTGGAAAAATCCCACACACGGGGATAAAAAGCCCATGACCTACACCTGTAGGCTTTTAACTTCACTAACGTGTAATCTACCTATTACAAGCTACTTTACAATACTTCCTATTGCAAAGGATTTGCTCAACTAACTTGTGGTACCTTTACCACAAGCCACTTTTTGACTATCCTAGTTACAAAGGCTTTTTCTAACTTGTGATGCTATCACCACAAGCCACTTTGTAACTCTACGATTACAAAGACTTTTCTTTATGACTAAATCTAGTCACAACATAAACTCAAAGGAGTTTACGGATTTACAAGAGGATTCCTAATCAAAATGCTTCTAGATAAGTTGTTTAGGAGATACAGTAAGTACAATAACAAGGTTATAACTCAACTAGGACAACACCAATCTATCTTTTAGGAACTGGTCCGTAGTAGCGTTCAACCTAGTTCTTCAATCTTGTGAGGATTGATTTATCAGTTTATTTTTTGAGAGGCTTGAAAATAAGAAACAGAAACCTTCCGGCGATGTTTTTGTATAAAGCACATTGGGTACATCTTGATCACATCACTTGAAATGATGTGAGTACTTTGTTTGGTTAGAGAATGAGTGGGCTGACAGTGTAGTGCAGTGCGGTAGAAATAGTGTCGTCGTCACTTCATTTCCAGCTGTGTCCAAATGACTTTATATTGTTATGAGGAAACCACAAGAGCATCAGGTCTGTGTGTTGGTTCCTAGCTCCTGAAGTTGTATCCGTTCGCCTTTAGCTGGAGTCCATTAAAGGTTGCAGTAATCCAAGTAGGTCAGGTTCCCTATCTGGTTCTTAACAGTAAGTTTGTTAAATAATCAAACATAAGCCAAGAGTATTTAAGATCTATCAATTTCCCCCTTTTTGAAGATGACAAACTTAACAATTATAAGTAGGAGTTGGGGCAGTGAAAAGAGTTCCCCCTAAGACTATGCCTTATCTTACAGAGAAAAAGAGTATAAGAACTAGTTCCCCAATGTGTTTTATCCCTGAGTCCTAAGTCTTCTATATATTATTATGTTTCCCCCTTTTGGCATCATTAAAAAGAACAATAGCACAAAGAAGTCCAGCTAAGCTAACTCATGCCACATATGTGCACACAATCATGATAGAGAATAAAACTCAAAGAGATAGTACTAGACATAATAAAGAGGATTCATATTAATAATGATTTAATACGTCGTTACCTTTTGAAAAAGGAAGAGGTAACATCAAACTTGTTCACAGGAGCAGTAGTAGTACATCCTAACTGTAAAAAAAACACACAAAAAAATCCACCAAACATCAACAGAGAACAAAAAAAGAAACATATCCTGATAACTGGTTAGTGAAGGGGTTCTTAGGGGGCACTAGGAGGAAAAGGCTTGGTAGCTGCGGCAAATGTCTGGAGAACAAGGTCTATTCGGGCGTTTCCCAAATTTTTCTCATTGAGCAGTTCAGCCTTCGGGTTCTCAACTTGCGCCCTGAGATCAGTATTTTCCTATGTCAAACGAACCACTTCATCATTCGACATGGGAACCACTCGGGCTTGCTGACCTTCCAGGATAGCATTTCTGGCCTTCAACCGACGAATTTCCTCAGCTACACTGTTCTGGGCATTGATGAGCTGAGAAACAGTTGATGTACTTCCTACCCCCTCCCCACCACATACTTCTCAATACACTCGCACTCTTCCAAGGTTGTCTATGAGAATGTCTGCTTTCGGGTCCCCACTTTACCTGTTCTCAGTGGAACCTTAAAGAATTTGAACACCGTGCAAGAATCCATAGGGAAGCCCATGATTACCGTCCTTGAAATTGGCAACCTTCTGCACGTGTTCGATGATTATGGCAGGCAGACTCACAGGATGGAAACCGTACAGTTGCTCCATTAGGAATAGATCAGACTTACAAGTCATAGACCTCCTTTATGCTCTAGGCAACAGAACTTTGTTAACCAACTCAAAAAATAGTTGGTAGACAGGGAGTAGTGCGTTCTTATGGATTTGTTTCCCTTTCTGATTAGCATTGCCTTTCACCACTGTATTTCTGAAGTTATACTGACAGACATCTTGTACACTCGACACCCTAACTGTAGGAACTTACAAAATCTCACCAAGCAGTTTCACATCACAGACGATATTTACCCCTTTGACCAAAGCATAGACATAGTTAGTATCAACTGGAAAGAGACTAGCGAAGAAACTTTGTACCTCCTCCTCATACACTTTAGGTACATCAATGTGAAATAGATGCACCCATTATTGAAACTCGACCATTTCTAGAATTTGGCGCATTCCGGCCATCTCAGAGATTATTGGGTCAAACGTACGACCCAGCATAACATTTTGATGCCTTAGGCGCTCAGATCCAAGGCAGACCTCACTTCTTGTTTTCTTCCCAGAACTAGGTTCTTCAATAGTTTCAGACTTGCGTTTCCCAAAATTTACTCCACTGACTTTTATTTTTCCCTTGGACTTGACTAGTATATCCCCATCACTCACTACCTCCTTCATCTTGGACTTAGATATTGACCCTTTCTCCTTTGAACCATGTCTCTGCCTTTTTTGAGGACCTCCTAATAAGGGAATCGAGTTCCTCAGGAGTTCTTTCTTCCACCTCGACTACAGGGATAGCTTCATCACTTACAGGTACCCCATCCTTCACCAACTTTCTTCTTTTCTTCTTACTACTCTTCTTGCTATTTTGGAGAGCAGAGTCGTAGGCCACTTTATTTGCTCGATGATTTTAAAAATTTAGAGTGACAAGAAGCTTTTCCCAAGCTGCTTAAGTATTTTAAGACGATGCTTTTGTCGAGGGTAACCTCATAGAAGGCTTTGGATTTTTATGAAGGCCTTATGTTTTGATTACGCACTTCAGAAGTCTTCAAATCATTTTTAGGGTGGTCGTGGCCTTCTAGGTTTAAGCACCACCTAATAGGTTTTGTGCCTCCGGGATTTGATAACCCGAATTTCCTAAATTTCTTTTCGGACGACAGTCCCCGAGTGGGGGGTAGCTTTTGGGCTCGATAGTTTCCGAATAGGAATAGCCCTTAGGCCTGGGTAGGTGTAGCCCTTGGGCTTGATGCTTTAAAATGTAATAACAAGATAGGAACTTTCTTTCATTTCTAAGTGTAAAGTACATGATCAAAGGTGAGTAAAAGCTTGTATTATGGCTTCGGTGACTTATGCGGGAATGATTCATTTGGCCGTTTAGACCTTACGAAAATCCTAACCACTGGCCTAAGTTGTTTAAGTACACAGTTCCCTTCTTTTCTTGCTAAAGAGTCTAACCCGATTGTAATGGCCCCTCGTATTCGAGGCTGATCTTCAAGAGGGCTCGGATACTATTGATACGATCATTGACCCCGACTTTGAATGAATCTAGGTTATCATGATCCACTATTTCCTCGTTAAAAACCTTACTGGAAAACTTATTTGGGACAAAACTGGTTCAAGGGAAAAAGAGTGCAACGCGTTATTTCAGACCTAATAAACGTACTTCCTCTTAGCCATTGTCTACAATCATTAGTTTGATTTGTAATATTATGAAAAGGTAAATGAAAATGCATCGTAGCAATAATATCGCCTTAATTATGCCACGTTCCAGTTGTTTGGTAGTTTCGCGTCATTTCCTGGTTTGAGTTTGAATGAGCCTTTGCTAATAATTCTGTTGACTTGATATGACCCTTCCTAATTTGGCCCCAGCATCCCTTCATTTTGGCTTCAGGTGTGCAATATTACTTTTCTTAACATCGGGTCTCTGATGTTGAAGTGTCGGAGGTTGGTTCTTTAGTTGTAGTACCTTTCTATCCACTGCTTTTGAGTGGCTAACCAAACTAGGGCGGCCTCGCGCCTCTCGTCCAATAGCTCCTAGTTCGTTTTCATGGCCTCACTATTTGATTTTTCGGTTGCATATCAGAACCTTCCCATTTCGACTGGTATTAGTGCTTCGGCACCGTAGACCAATGAAAATGGAGTGGCCCCGGTACTAGATCTAGAGGTCTTACGGTATGCCTACAAGACTTCAGGAAGAATTTCCTTCTATTTTCCTTTGGCATCGGTCAACCATTTCTTCATGTTTTGGAGTATAGTCTTGTTTGTAGATTCTGCCTGTCCATTACCACTAGGGTTCACTCCTTGAATCGATGTAGTGTTACCTATAATTTGTCTAAGTACCTTCGCATTCGTTCCTCTTTTACTTCGAATGTCCCATTGACTTGATTTACCATAAGGAGGGAGTCACACTTAGCTTCGAAAACTTCGGCCCCTAGGCTTTTGTCCAATTCAAGACCTGCAATCATAGCTTCATACTCGTCCTCATTTTTTGTCAATTTTGCAGTTCTAATATATTTCCTAACTATGTTACCCGTAGGTAGTTTCAACACGATGACGAGTCCGGACCCTTTTGCGTTCGAGACACCATTCGTAAAGATAGTCCATATTCCCGAGAAAGTCCCCGAGGTTAACAATAATTCCATTTCGACTTCGGATATTAAGGCCGGCATAAAGTCGTCCATGAAGTCTGTCAAATTTTGAGATTTGGTAGTTGTCCGCAATTGATATTCGGTATCGTACCCACTAATTTCCACGGCCCATTTGGGCAACGGGCCCGAGAGCTCAGGTTTGTGTATAATATTCCTTAGTGGGTAAGAAGTTACGACTCATATGGGGTGGTATTAAAAATACAACTTTAACTTTTTGGAGGCGCTCAAAAAAGCGAGCACCAATTTTTCTAGGTGAGGATATCTTGTTTCGGCCTCACCTAGAATTCTACTAACATAATAGATAGGAAATTCCGTACCTTCCTCTTCCCAGACTAAGACTCCACTTACCGTTTTCTCGAATACCGCTAAGTACAAGTACATCTGCTCATCTACCTTCGGAGTGTGGATATTGGCCGAGCTATATGGATCAATTAACACACGCTAAGCTCAAGATTTAGTTATAAGTACATCTATTACCAGCGCGTCATTATGTGGTTACATGATGCCTTAAACATCCTCATCATTGAAAGAGATGGTCCCCTCCAGCATGTAATCGCGGGTTCATTTTTCCCTTGTAATGGACACCTTAGTGCTTTTTAAGGTTGGCCTCTAGGGACGTCGACCCCACCAACGATCATGTTGATGACGAGCTGAGGTTCCTTTTGTTCGGTCAGTTTGTTGGAGTCCCTATTCCTGAAGTGATTTTTGGCTCTATCACTCTGAAATTTTCGGAGGTGTCCGTTATTGAAAACCGGGCCACTTCTTCACTTAATTATCGGCAGTCTTCGATCCTGTGGCCATGAATGCCATGATATTTACACATTAGGTTGGGGTCCCTTTTGGCAGGATCAGAATGCAATGACTGAGGCCACTTGGTATCTTTGATGCGTCCGAGGGAAGATACGATACCAGCGGCATCGACACTGAAATTGTATTCCGATAGTCTCAGTGGCTCCTGGCCCCGAGTGGCTTGTCAAAACCGCGTTTACTCATGAGTCCCCAACTATTATAGCCTCGATCAATCCTTTTTTCATTCCTCGCAGGGTCACGCCCGGATGCTTTACCATTTCGATCTCCGCTATACGGTTGATACCGATCTTTGTTCTGTCTTGGTTTATGATCGATGACTCTTTTAGACTTGTCACTAGTTTTGATGAAATATACGGAGCCGGAAGGGGGCCCAAGGTGATCATCTTTGACTCCGATGTTTGATTGGTACATATTATGGACATTGGCCCAAGTTACCGCCAAGTATTTTTTCAAATTCTGTTTCAATTGATGTGAAGCCAAGGAGCTTTGGGGTTGATTCCTTGGGTGAATGCCTGAACGACCCAATCATCTGTGACCAGAGTAAGATTTATTCGTTCCATTTGAAACCTCGACACGAATTTCCTGAGCATCTTGTTATCTCTTTGCTTTACTTTGAAAAGGTCTGACTTCCTGGTCTCGACCTTGATGGCCCCGTCGTGCGCCTTTGCAAAGGCATCTACAAGCATAGCAAACAAATCAATAGAATTAGGGGGTAAATTGTGATACCATATCATAGCTGCTTTTGATATAGTTTCTCCGAATCTTTTTCAGTAGAACATACTCGATTTCATGGTCTTCTAAGTGGTTCCCCTTGATAGCATATGTGTAGGAGGTCACGTCCGTTGTTCCATTATACTTCGGAATTTTAGGAATACGGAACCTCTTTGGGATTGGCTTCGGCATTGCACTCGGAGGGAAAGGATTTTGGACAAATTTCTTGGAATCCAGGCCTTTCAATATCGGGGGTGCTCCTGGGATTTGATCAACCCTGGAGTTATAGGTCTCCACTTTTTTGTCATTGTCTTTGATCTTCTTTTTCCCCGATTCCACCCGTTCTGTCAATTCCTCAAGCATATTTATTATTTCGGGGTTGTTCCGGGTTCAACTTCACCCGACCTTTACATGGTTTGTTCATTTCTTCGAGTGTTTTTCCGGGATGGTTCGAGCTCAACTCTGTTGGGGGCGCGACTTTTGTACTGTAACTGGGCTATCGCCACCTGTTGAGCTTGTAACATTTCGAAGATCACCCGCTAATTGATCCCTTCGCCTTCGCCTTCGCCTTCGCCTTCGCCGTCGTGTGTACCCCTGACTACCGATCGGGCTCCTCCACAAACGATGTTCTCTGGGTCGGTAGGCAAGTTTGCATCGATGGACACATGTGAGTTGGCATTGATTGGGTCCGCGACCGGGACTCCATTGGAGTAAATAGGGGGACCTGGTTGTTGGGCATTATATTGTTGTTCTCGCCATGATGGGCAGGCTCAATATCAACGTTCAAGTGAGCAGACTGAGAGTTTGACATTCTTAAATTGACCTGAAATTAAAATCTGAAAGAACAAGCATATAGCGGAGTGTGTTATGAAGTTTAGTATCAAATTATCACTATTATCCTTAGCCCCACGGTGGGCGCCAAACTGTTTACCCTTAAAAATGGATAACAATTGAATTTATATACGGTTTTAAGGATATGTGGGTTAATTCAATACAAGTGATCAATGACGTTAGATTAAGCAAATAAAAGGGGTAACAAATGACCAAACCAATGATAAGAATGAATCCGGGCTCGGGTAAAGGCTTAATAATGGACCTACCTTCGGCTCCGAGCTTGCACTTGTGAAGAACTTATGAACAAGAACTTTGAATAGCTTTCAGAAACATGAGTATATTACTTTGATATGCGTATTACGTTGTCCCTAAAGAATAATAATTTTTCCCTTTATATAGTAGGGAAGTTTTACCCTAAGTACAATTCTAAGAAATGTAAAAATCTTCCTCTTCGCTGATTATTGATTTTTTGCTGATACGGGCCGAGATTCATGCAGTGATATCCGGTTGGGCACGGGCATCACGGCCCCTTTTTAGTCGAGTGCGGTTGTTTGGTGATGCCGAGTTAAATGATTCAAATTAAAAGGAAACAAAGGGAGTACTAAATGTAGAAAAATAGGCATGATCAATTCAAGCAATTCCAGTTGCCAAACTTATATATTCAGTTCAACAAAAGAAGAAGAGCGAAAAGAATTTAATACGTAATTATTATTAGTTTTAACGTCAATAACAGATCACTTACCATCAATCATTGATAGGTTATCAAATCAGAAAAGCTAATTACAACAATATAATCTGTTTAATTCTCTATATCACACATTAATTAGTGAGTGAACAAGAAACTCTAATCTCTCCTTCCTCCCCAGACTTAATTCCAAGAGAAGCAAGTCTCACAAAAGACTGACTCCAACTCTGAAAAAAGATGTTCTGATCATCTGCAAAATCCATCACTCTTTTCCTTGTTCTATCATCACTAAACAAAACAGAATCAGATTGGAAAAGTCCCTTATGTGCTGACAAATCTTTGTAATACTGATTGTCAAAGAGTTGAGGGGTTTGGGGATCATTCTTGACTGTAATTGAGGGATTTGCTCCTGCTGGACACTGCTTTGTTAGCTCAGCTGCGTATTCTCTGTCTAAAGATGTGTCAATAACACTGACATTGCCCTTTGAATCCACTTGAAAACGATCACTAAATGCATTGCAATGTGCTGATCCTATAGTGTGTGCTCCTACAATTTTATTTTGGCATATATACAACAATATCAGTTTCCACTGTGACACAATCACACACACACATATATATATATATATGTGATCACGTACTGTTCGAATTGAGCAACTTTTGGTGTATGTTATATTTTTAATCTAGTATTAGCTCGAACAAAGTGAGAGGGAGGTCATTCAAAACCCGCTGGCTCCAGAACGGGGGCGGCTCCAGAGGCGCTACCGCAGGCGCCAGCACCGACATAAATTGCCACTATTGTCGTTAGTGAAAAGTCTTATTTGTACCTTTGGTCCTAATACAGTGCAAGTCGGGGGTAATTTTAAACCATATTAAAGAGTAGCGAGTAAATTTGAATCTTTTTTGATGAAGAGTTTAGACACATGGAGTCCATCCATTTCACCCTAGAGTTTAATTAATTGTAAGTTTGTAACGACAAATACAAGATGATTTTTGCTAAAGCGAAGGGTATGAATGGATTAAAAATGCAATGAAGGGCAAAGTAGAGCAATTTCAAATAGTATAACGAAAAATTTGAACCTTTTTCGAAGTTTAATTTATATATACTGACGTTGACGATGTACATAAATTTTTACACTATCAGTTTATTCAAAAAAATACTAATATACAAACAACTTTGTATAAATAAAATTCGCAATCCTAAAAATAAGACGACTTACCTGCTTGTAGGAAATGTCATTGTACCTCTTACAATAGTAAACAAATAATGAACAATAATTGTTTGGACCTACCTAAGGAAGCAAAGATAAATATTTGCTCGGGTAAGGAATAAATGGCTTTAAATTCTTGTGACCCTACATGCACCTAATTCACCCCTTGATAAATTACTTCAACTCATAAAGTTGTTCAATCCTAATAATTAAAAACTTAAACCACATATTATTATTATAAAAAAGGCAGTCCGGTGCGCTAAGCTATCGCGATACGCGAGGTTCCGGAGAGAGCCAGACCACAAGGATCTATTATACGCAACATTACCATGCATTTCTGCAAGAGGCTATTTTCATGGCCTGAACTTATGACTTCCTGGTCACATGATAACAACTTTATCAGTTACGCCAAGGCTCCTCTTACATATTATTACTAGTCTTCTCAAATTCGAAATTATTGGCATCTTTTTAATTTGGTATAATATAGGAAGCCGCCTCTCATTGCTCAAGTTAACATATCTAATATTGCATTTTTTCT
This sequence comes from Nicotiana glauca, assembly GCA_026770625.1. NCBI lineage: Eukaryota > Viridiplantae > Streptophyta > Magnoliopsida > Solanales > Solanaceae > Nicotiana > Nicotiana glauca. The sequence goes on along the minus strand of MU689149.1, from coordinate 13,069 downwards.
TTATATTTTTTTTTTTGTACATAGTAAAAGGGAAGGGAAAAGGAGGAGTTCGACACGTACATATTGTGGAAGTTATCGATACTACTAGACTATAAACCAACTTGTTTGTATACACATATCCCTCTCATGCTTAAAACTTAATCATATTATAAAATGAATCTATGAAAGAAGGGATTTAGAGAGAGAAGTATATATATGTACCTGATAAAATAACAAGATCATCCAAAGACAATCCCTTTGCAGAAAATATATTAATCATTTGATCTATTGAGAAACTTGTGTCCACTATATTTGGTCTCACGTTTGAAGCCAAACTAATTTTCCCATCTCTTCTCCCATTTGGAATTTGAACATTTGGCCCTCCTGCCTGTTCAAGAACAATGTATTTACGATCATCTATGATTTAAACTTTATAGATTTTTACAGTTACCTCAAATTAATAATATACAATAATAACTAAGTTTAGTCAAATATTTAGAATATTTAGTGAATTTTTAATACATATACAAGATATGAGCAAAAGCCTATACAATGATAACTAAGTTTAATAAAATATTTATGAATATTTAGTGAATTTTTAATACATATACAAGATATGAGCAAAAGCTTATACAGAATTCATGTGAATTCGTTTCTTAAGTCGACGTCGTTTATATGGATTTTTATAATTATTCATGTTCTCTATTTATATTTGTTTCTGTCCAATATGTTATAAAAAAACATGTCGGATCACAAATGGTCTTATAATAATGACCTTTTTCATTAAAGTCATTTAATTATGTTTTCTCATCCAAACATGATAAAACTTTCACTAACTCACACAAAAATTATAATGATTGAAAACTAAAATTTTCCTGTATTATTTTTTTATCCCCTTTTTTTTTCAATCTAATAAATAATAACCCAAATTAGAATGACCAAACGTAACCCGATCCCACCCGACCCAATACCCATATACATAAATTAAAATATCACTAAAAGTGAATCCCCGAATATACAATACTTCTATCTTTTTCTTTTTCTTTTTTTAAAAAAAGATTTTCTTTCAAATTGATAGCATTAATTATAGTTTCAAAAGCTCTGTAATTATCCCTACCTTTTTTTGTCAGAATCTCATGCATTCCAAACTAAATTTTTTAGGTGAAAGATTCACTTTTTGTATTATTTTACCTTATGTATATGAGTATTGAGTCGGGTCAGGTTGGGTAATCCATATTGTAAGGGCAAAATATTGATCGGTCGATCGAAAGTAATTGCATTCGCTAATTAAAAATGGATAAACTATGTATGTATGTATATATATATATATATATATATATATATAAAACACGTAAATACAACATATATATTTTATCGGCTATTACTTTTGGAGTTGCTAAAAATATATATTTTCCTATTTTTATTGGATTATTATTATTAGACTGAAAATAAATAAATAAAAAATATGAAATTAGAAAATACTACTAAAAATTTGTGTTTTCCTGTCACTATGACTTTTTTTGTGTAGAAATATATTATGTATTAATTAGTGAAAAAAATATAATTATATGACTTTAGTAAAAAAAGTCATAAATATATGACCAAATTTTGTCCAACACTAAAAATTGAAGTATTCATTATTGACAGGCATAAATCAAGCATGTAAAATGAAAAAGTCATAATAGGTACAATTCCCTTAATTTGTGGGTATTTTCCCCCTATTTTGTGAGTTAATAATTACATATCCTTCTTTTATATCTTGGGTACGACGCTTAATTCCTCAACTTGGTTTCCCATTTTACATCAAATTAAAGTAGAAGATATATAAAAGATTGGTTTATTTAAATATATAAAGCATTATTTTACCATTTATATCTGTTCAATAGAAGGTAGAAAAATGAGCATATTGGAACTTACGAATTCAACAGCATCTCTAGCAGCCAATGCAATAATATCAGCACAAGAAACAGTTGTAGGGCAAAAGATTTCCAATACTCTTTTTGCAGATTCTATTACTGAAAATCCTCCAAGTGACTTGTTTGCTGGATCACTTCTCTCTGTTCCATTCCCTTCTAAAAGTATAGATGCATCACAACCCTGATGACATAAAAACATGAATTAAATTAATTTTGTTATTAGGTGTGAGAACAATATTCAACATTAATGAAAATAGTAAATAACTTTATAGCGCTACCCTTAATTAATGAATGAGACATTTTGTGAAAATTGTGCAAGTTTAGATAGTTGACGATTCATTATATTGGATTACACTTCTACTATGAGTCAATTGACTCTTTTTTTCATAACCGACAGTATATTAGTACTTTTTATATTAAAACTCAATATTGCTGTATGCTAAACAATCAATCAAAAATTTCTTTCTTTTTTCGTTTTCTAATACTATACTATTACAGACCTCTTTATAACAGCATCCCTGTATAACAATACTTCACAATAAAAATAAAGCTTTTGTGGAACCAATTTTCATGTTATGTTATATGTTCTATATAACAGCATTTAATTCGCTATAATATCCAAAAATATTCGGAATAAACGAGGCTGTTATAGAGAAGTTTAAATAAACGAAGCTGTTATAGATATTTAACTGTAATAAGAAACAGAATTTTGACATGAAGCGTAGCATAAAATGCACATATTTTGGATAATTACAAGTAATTAGCTCTTCTAGTTAATTTGACAGTATAAAAATTCTATTGCACTACCCCTTTTAGAAAGAAAAAAAAAAGCAAGAGGATAAAATAGAAAAATTACAATTATAGTAAAATGATTATAATGCGTATAATAGCAGGTTAGTAAATTACCTCAACAAAGCAGTCATGGAAAAGGAGACGAAGAAGTTTTCCAGGGAGTGTTGGGTCCATAGAGGAAGCTGATCTCACTGTATTTTTCACCATGAATTCAGCAGTAGGGCAAGATAGTGCATAAAAATCGAAGGAAAGGTTTGAAGATGAAGTTGGAAACAGTGTTAACAAACACAAGAAACCAAGAAAGAAAATTTTGTAGTATTTGTAGAAACATAGTGTTTGGTTAACATACATTTGTAGTTTCTCCATATATTTCTGATGTTTCAGACAGCTTTATGTGTCAATGAAGGAATAAAAAGAAAAAGAAGAAAAAAGACTGGATGTTGGACTGGTCTGAATAAGGATGGTGAAGATGGAGAAGGAAGAAGAATTATTTAAAGCTACATTTATTTGGTTTGGTCATGGCAGGATATCAATGATTTACTCATTTTCTGACAAGGTAGAAAACAGATGAGTTCTAAATGCTAGTGAACATTGTTTTTCTTTTCTTTTTTTTGTTTTTTTAATAACAATGCATGTTCGGGCTAATTATTTTGACTATTCTATTCAATACGTACATCTCTATTCTCCTCTGCCCTACAAGATTAGGCGGAAGAAATAATGTAGTTTAGTCATACTAAATATTTTTGTATAGGATTTAGTTTTTTTAATGGGAGTGCTAAAAGTAATTTGGACATTTATTGTAAATTGGAGGAAACAGTGAACATTGTTTTTTTTTTTTTGTAACAATGCATGTTCGGGCTAATTACTTGCATGTATTTTGACTATTCTATTCAACACCTATTACATCTCTATTCTCCTCAGTCCTACAAGATTAGACGGAAGAAATCACGTAGCATTTTTGTGCTGAGATATGAACCCTAATCACTTTATTTATTTATTTATTTTTTTATAACAAAGGTATTTGAGCCAGCTTGCATGCATAAATCTTTTCTTGAATTTTTTAGCTAGTATTATTGCTCGATGCTGTTTAAGGTATAATATTCTACCCCTTCAATAGTTCTCCATATAGTGAAAAGTACCATATTGTGAAAACTAACACATTTCTTTATTAACTTTGGGGGTGACATTTCTGTCTTACCTTATGTTAGCAAACAGTTGAATATTTTTAAATTTGGTTTTCTTAGTTATGTCTCAAACCTAGGTGACCAAATCAAACCTATTTGTAGTCTCACTATAGAGTATATGATTTTTATGGCTGACTTTATATGGTTATTCCAGAAGTCGCCAAAAAAAGGAGACATTTTGTGAAAACTTCCTTTTGATGATAACTTTACATAGCTTCACTAAGTCGCCGCGAAAAAAGAAATTTTGTGGCCATAATGCATGTGATCTGTTCTATTTTACGTGAACTTATTTCTTTTTTTGGTCTGTTTTAGAAACAATGACCCCTTTCTAAATTTGGAAACAATTTAGCTTAAATTTCCAATTTTATCCTTAATGAGAAACTTTTATAACCACACAAATACTCTGAGCCCAGTTCTGACATTTTTAGGACCACAAACCCCAAAAATCTTCATTTATTCTTAAACTTCCTGCCTAGCCAAACATGTTCACATGTATTCTTTTAACTCCTTAAAGTTGCTACGAATAAGTTTTAGTTACTAGATTTTTCGCCACGGACTATTTTTTGTGGTTACTTTTGTAGTTTTTGTGACGACTACTAATGGTTTCTATTCAAGCCAGCTCTGAATTTTCTTCTCTTTTTTGTGGGGGAGCTCAACTTGTGCATGAGCATATTTATTTCTCAATTTAACAGCTTTAAATATAATTTAGGGAGAAACCCATACCTTCAGCAGGGATATATACCTGACCAGTACTGCAGAAAAATCATTGATTAACTACCCTTCATCCACATGATCTTTCTGCATACGAGAGTTTGAGATCTGATGACTTTTAACAGCATTAATTGGTAGTAGTAGTAGTATTTTAGCTGTTGGGGATATTATCGCTCCATAAATGTCAAGAAGACTAGATTCTTTGGAGCTGCAACACTGCGATTCGCCATTGCATCAGTCACCTTGTTTCCTTCTCTATATATACAAAATAAACAATTGAAAATATAGTGAACTATATATATATATATATATATAAAACTCAAATTTTAATATTCCAATAAATAAAACAGGAGTTGAAAATAAAGATTTCGAATCCCCTCAGTCTATAAAATTTTATCATACACCTATGTGTATGCGGCAATTGCAAGGTGCCATCAAGTATCAATCATATATATCTATATCTATATCAATATCTATCTATATCTATCTATGTTATTATAAAAGCATGAATAAAATATTGGATTAAAAAAATAACATTTTAATATTAAGTATAATAACTCATAATAAAAGGACATAATCAGAATTCTATACATTAGCCTTGTAATCCTATTAGTTTTAGGACAAAATACTAGACGTTAGAATCCTATTCATTACTACTGAAATTCATATATAAAGAATGAAATTTACACTAGCAATATGAGTGTGGTTCAGGAATATCTGGTAGTTAGGACTACCAGGGGCTGTGCTTTCATTGTTGTTGCTGCTGCTACTGCTTGCTGACCTCCTTATTACACCGTGGTAAAACAAAAGAAGCTAGCCTAAGCTATGATCTATGAATTACAAAAGATCCTATCTATGTCTTCAATCTTGCTCTTGAACTTGTATCTTGTGTTCTTCCTATGGAATTCTTGTTGTTGACTTGACGATGTTTTGCCATTCCTCTTGTTGATGCTTGACTACTACAATTTGAAATATGTGTCCTTTTTTCAGGTGGGCTCCTGCTTACGATGCTTGAAAAGGTATTCCTTTGTTTTCCAGGTGGGCTCCTGCTTGCGATGCTTGAAAAGTATTCCCTTATTTTCCAGGTGGGCTCCTGCTTGCGATGCTTAAAAAGTATTCTCTTGTTTTCCAGGTGGGCTCCTGATTGCAACAAAATAGACGAACAAAGAAAATTTTCTGCACCAACATGGTGACTGGGCACATCATGTTATCAGATATTAAAACTAAAGGCTAGAATTTGGATTGTACTTCCCTTGTTTTCCAGGTGGGTGTCTGCTTGCTGCATTTGAAAAGATATTCCCTTGTTCTTCAAGTGGGCTCCTGCTTGCTGAATTTTGAAAGGTATTCCCTTGTTCTCCAGGTGGGCTCCTGACTGCAAAAAAAAAAAAATAAAGAAAATTTTCTACCCCAGTTTGGCGGCTGGGCAGACTTTTGAGTTGTTACCTAAGCTATTGATACGACGGTGAGAGCAAAACTAAAGACTTGATTGGCATGTACGTCCCCTGTGAGTGAAGCCATTTTGATTAAAATTTTTATCCTAGGAGAAAATTTCTCAGACTAGGGTGTTTTGCTGTCTTAGGAGAAAGATTCATCATACTAAGATGTTGATCCTAGGAGGCGGTTCCTCAGACTAGGGTGTTTTGCTATCTTAGGAGAAAGATTCATCAGACTAAGATGTTGATACTAGGAGGCGGTTCCTCAGACTAGGGTGTTTTGCTGTCTTAGGAGAAAGATTCATTAGACTAAGATTTCGACTCTAGGAGAAGATTCATCAGACTAGGTCTATTTTGTTATCTTAGGAGAAAGATTCATCAGACTAGGTCTATTTTGTTATCTTAGGAGAAAGATTCATCAGACTAAGATTTTGACTCTAGGAGAAGGTTCCTCAAACTAGGTTTTTTGTTATCTTGTGATCTTAGGAGAAAGCTTCGTTAGACTAAGATGCATACCCTAGGAGAAAGTTCATCAGACTAGGCCCATTTTGGCTATCTTAGGAGAAAGTTTCATCAGACTAAGATTTTGACTCTAGGAGAAGGTTCATCGGACTAGGTCTTTGTTTAGTTATCTTAGGAGAAAGTTTCATCAGACTAAGATTTTAGATCCTAGGAGGCGGTTCCTCAAACTAGGGTATTTTGTTATCTTAGGAAAAAGATTCATCAGACTAAGATGTTGATACTAGGAGGCGGTTCCTCAGACTAGGGTGTTTTGCTGTCTTAGGAGAAAGATTCATCAGACTAAGATTTTGACTCTAGGAGAAGATTCATCAGACTAGGTTTATTTTGTTATCTTAGGAGAAAGATTCATCAGACTAAGATTTTAACTCTAGGAGAAGGTTCCTCAGACTAGGTTTTTTGTTATCTTGTGATCTTAGGAGAAAGCTTTGTCAGACTAAGATGCAGACCCTAGGAGAAAGTTCATCAGACTAGGCCCATTTTGGCTATCTTAGGAGAAAGTTTCATCAGACTAAGATTTTGACTCTAGGAGAAGGTTCATCGGACTAGGCCCATTTTGGTTATCTTAGGAGAAAGTTTCATCAGACTAATATTTTGACTCTAGGAGAAGGTTCATCGGACTAGGTCTTTGTTTAGTTATCTTAGGAGAAAGTTTCATCAGACTAATATTTTAGATCCTAGGAGGCAGTTCCTCAGACTAGGGTATTTTGTTATCGTAGGAGAAAGATTCATCAGACTAAGATTTAGACTCTAGGAGAAAATTCATCAGACTAGGTCTATTTTGTTATCTTAGGAGAAAGATTCGTCAGACTAAGATTTTGACTCTAGGAGAAAATTCATCAGACTAGGTCTATTTTGTTATCTCAGGAGAAAGATTCATCAGACTAAGATTTTGACTCTAGGAGAAGATTCATCAGACTAGGTCTATTTTGTTATCTTGGGATCTTAGGAGAAAGCTTCGTCAGACTAAGATGCAGACCCTAGGAGAAAGTTCATCAGACTAGGTCCATTTTGGCTATCTTAGGAGAAAGTTTCATCAGACTAAGATTTTGACTTTAGGAGAAGGTTCATCGGACTAGGCCCATTTTGGCTATCTTAGGAGAAAGTTTCATCAAACTAAGATTTTGACTCTAGGAGAATGTTCATCGAACTAGGTCTTTGTTTAGTTGTCTTAGGAGAAAGTTTCATCAGACTAAGATTTTAGATCCTAGGAGGCGGTTCCTCAGACTAGGGTATTTTGTTATCTTAGGAGAAAGATTCATCAGACTAAGATTTGGACTCTAGGAGAAAATTCATCAGACTAGGGTGTTTTGCTGTCTTAGGAGAAAGATTCATCAGACTAAGATTTTGACTCTAGGAGAAAATTCATTAGACTAGGTCTATTTTGTTATCTCAAGAGAAAGATTCATCAGACTAAGATTTTGACTCTAGGAGAAGATTCATCAGACTAGGTCTATTTTGTTATCTTGGGAGAAAACATTGTGAAAAGTAGCAGCAAAGATCAATGATTTGAGAAACTTCCCTTTTGTCGGTTCTCCTCTTCTTCCTTTTCTTTTCTTTCCTTTCTTGTCCCTTACTGTTGAACCAACTTTCTTGCACTGCTTTGTTCCTGTTTCAAACAACGAAAACTTGTGAGTTTAAAATGTGGTGGTTGGTTTGTGGCCTTGAACTTTGAGGGCGGCCCGATATTCTCCCTTTGTTGCATTGCATGAACTGTCATCTCCCCAATCCTTATATTTCATATGAATCCCGCAGCATGTCTGGTGCCCCCCACTTCAGGTATATGATGTTCTTTCTTGACTTGACCTCTGGCTTCGGCCTGGAGTTTATTGTTCCTTCACTCACCATGATAACTGATTCCCATTTGGAGACCCTGCTAACCCCTTTTCTTTGTTACCCTTAATGCAGCAAATATCTCTGATCTATTCACCAAACATCCTCCATCTATTGCATTGTTCCTGAATTGATACGTATCATGCCCTTGTATTTCACACGAATCCCAAAGCATATTGATTGTGGCCAACTCATTGTGCCTGCTATTTTATCCTGACTTGACGCCTTTATGTATTCACCAGATCTCGTTTTGTTCAATTGGAAAGCTGGTGGCATATTTTGAAGTTATTTCTCACTTGTTATGACCAAACTGACCCAGGAAGAGGGAGTAAAACAAGGTGGGAGGAATAGAGTGAAGTATAATGGAAAGAGATGATTCCTAACAAGAAACCTACAGAGTAGCAACCCATCAGATGTGGATATCGACTCTAGCGACCTTGACATGCACCTGTAGCCTACTCTGTTTAGCAAATCTGATGTTCACCTCTTGTGGTACCTTTGCTCCGTGAAACTGGGCTTCAATGCTCTGCTTGCCCGATCTGATTCACCATCCTTATTTGACTTGTGGTGCCCGTAGGGTTTTCACCATCAAGCCTCTCTCATTTTGGTTTTTCTCTCAACTCACCGTCGCCTTATGGTGCCCGTGAAGGTTTTCACCAATAAGACTCTCTCATTTTTGATTTCTCTCAGCTTTTGTCGCCTTGGGATACCCGTGAGGGCTCTCATCAACAAAACTCTCTTATTCGTCATTTCCTTCGTTTGGACCGGAGTGTTGCCCCTGATATGATTCTCCTCTGCTCGCTTGACTCGACATTTCTTGAAAACTGATAAGAAGGTCTTTCTTTGGACCGTAACACAGGCTTTTGGATGGGGTTAGAAAGAAAGGATATCAAAGGCTCAAAACAATTCAACATGGGTTCAAAATTACAACTTTCGGAATCAGATTTCCCACGACAACCACAACTTCTGTCCCAGTTTCTTTCTTGGGTACTTTTGGACTTTTGTTTTGGTGTGACTGAACCTTAGGGAGAGGCTGCCTACGTACCCTTTCGAGATCAAGTCAAACGTAGTTCAGGCGACTACTTTTGTTGTTGCGATCTTTCTTACACTTTTCTTTTCCTTTCTTTTCATTCTTTTCTTTTCCTTCTCTTTTCTTTTCCTTTCTTTTCTCTTTTTGCCTTTTCTTTTCTTTTCTCTTCTTTCTTTTTCTTTTCTCCTTTTTCTTTCCTTTTCTCTTCTTTTCTTTTCTTTCTTTTTCTTCTCTCTTCTTTTCTTTCACTTTCCTTTCACTATTTTTTCTCTTGTTTCTCCACTTACTTCCCTATTCGAGCTTGCGAGTCTTATTATTGATTCCGAAAGAGGGGGTATGCAAGAAAATAATCGAGGCTCAAAAGGGTAACAAAGGATAAAGTGTTTGGATAGCAGAATAAAATGCCTTTGTCATTTCAATCTCCAAAACATACCAAGTACAAACTACGCAGTTAAACAAGCTGAGGAAAACACACATAACACCTTTTGATTGACTCACATATTTGCCTTCTGTATTTGTCAATTACCTAGCACCATTGGACAACAATCTCGGTACCACGCACGGTCCTTGTAGACTTGGGGCGAACTTGCCTTGGCTTCAAACCGATGCGGCATGATGCATTTCAACAGTATTTCTTTGTGTTCTATCTGCCCCCAGTTTCACTTGATTTGCGCTTGAAGTGATCTCAAAATGCCTTTACTTATTTCCCTTGAATGTCCTTACCTCTTCAATATTGTTTCATTACTAAATTGACTGTTAAAAACCAGGCTGAGAATTATGCGTGAATGTCATATCACTAGAACCAGCATGAAAGAACTGTAACAGGAGAAGGGAACTAATAAACTGACTAGAAATGGTGGGAAATAGAGAATTGCATTAGACTGACGGTAAAAGGGTTGAAACAACAGAACAAGCAAACTAAACTAGTTACAGCCCTAGACGGCACTAAATAATCTATTATGACTAAAGCAAAGTGAAAAAATAGAAGGGTTTGAGTCACCAGACAATATCCGAATTACAACCCTGAAAATGACCCGGACAATAGAAATGACAACAAAATAAACCACCAAAACTCCACTATAGCTAACCAAGAGATGGAGCGTCTTTCCAACCACATAACTCGACACCTTAGTCACTGTATTGCCCATCAAAATTACTGGGACCTTCATTCAACAAGTTTTCGAGAGGATTCTCATACTCCCCGTCGCCATGGATCTTCCCCACAAAATATGCACCGTCATGTGCAGGTAAATGATTTTGTGCAATGTTCTGGGTGCCACTGTCTTGGACCGCAATTATCCCTTCCTGAATCATTCTTTCTATCTCTTTTCAAATCCCGGCAACTTTCGACATCGTGCCCCTGGTCATTGGAATGGTATTCACACCTTTTAGAAGGGTCAAAGCTTCTTGCATGCTTGTCCACCTGATTCGGAGGGACTGGTGCAATCAGGTTATAATGCTTTAGTTTCTCAAACAAGTCTGCATACGACTCTCCGATGGGGGTGAAAGTTTCCTGCTTCAGTGCCCTATCTTGCTTGAAATATTGGTTGGCTCGCAAACCCACTCCAGGGGAATTCTTGTAGGCTCTTGGTGGTGGGTAGGTGTTTTGAGTCGGGTAAGTATTTTGTGGAGTGGCTGCACGTCATGGCACGTAGGTAGGATGTTGGGGATATGTGTGGGCATGGTGGACAGAGTAGTGGGGACCACGGGGTGTGTAATAGTGCTGTAGAGTGTGGGAGTAGGTTTGGGGACGGGGTCGAGGTTGATGGTAATATGGTGATGGGCCCCTGGACCAAGTTCTCGAGTCAACTACCGCCACATCTTCTTTCTTTTTCTTTCCCAGTACCCCTCCGCTCTGGATGGCCTGAGTAGTTGCCTTGATTGCCGAATAGCTCATGATTTTGTCGGATTTGAGCCCCTCTTCAACCATACTTCCCATTTTCACTACCTCGTTAAAAGATTTTCCCACTGCTGACACCAGATGACCATAGTAAGTAGGCTCCAAAGCCTGCAGAAAATAATCCACCATTTCGCCTTCCTTCATTGGAGGATCGACCCTTACAGCCTGTTCCCTCCACCAAAATCCGTAATCTCTAAAGCTTTCTCCGGGCTTCTTCTCAATTTTGGTCAATGAGAGTCAATCGGGGACAATCTTGAGGTTGTATTGAAAGTAGCCTGCAAATGCTTGGGCCAAATCATCCCATGTGCACCATCGGGCATGATCTTGCCGCGTATACCATTCCAAAGCGGCACCACTGAGACTTTGACTGAAGTACGTCATCAGTAATTCATCTTTCCCACCGGCCCCTCTTATTTTGCTGCAAAAATCCCCTCAGGATGAATTTTGGCATTTTGAACCCTGCGGGTAACTGAACATCTGGGAATAGACACAAATCTTTATAGGACACACTGACTTGGCTACCCAACCCTTTCATTTTCCTGAATGACTGCTCCAGGATTTTTACTTTCCAAATCATCTCTTCCTGCTCCAGGTTTTTAAGCGGCTTTTCAGTTTCCACCGGGAGCTCAAAGTGAGGGGTGTAATAATATGGCTCAGGCACTTTAAAAGTAGGATCAGGAGGATAGCACTGACTGTCGTGAGCTTGAAACAATGGCTCACCGGAAGATCTTTGCAATGTGGCAGGTGGAGGCGCCACAAAGACAGGGGTAATTGGTGGAGGAGGGTTTTGTTTGGGTGGTGGAGCCTGGGGAGGATACGAGGTGGTGCTATAACTTTGTTGGTGTAAAAGGAAAGGTGCAGATGCATGCACAAGAGGAAGCTCCTGAGACTGAGCCAAAGGTGGGAGAAATATGCTGGATTGGCAGGATAAACTGGTGCTGGCTGACCTTTAGCCCAGGCCTGATGCATCTCAGCCATCTGCTGCCTCAAATTATACATCTCTTCCTTCATTGCTTTAACATCTACCACTTCCACCTCTTTTGATGGGTTCACGATACTGGTATCTGATTCTTGGCCTGTCATGTTCATTTTGGTTTTTGCCCGGGTGTTGTAAGAATGGGTTGCCAGGATGCCAACTGCCTTTTGTCCTTGTGTTGTAAAAACGAGTTACCACTCTGAAACCACAAACTAACCACCTGACTGGAATGACATGACAAAATGAAACCATCACGTTAGCATTAGGGCATGTAACATATTGGCAACAACTTTTGATCGGGCGCATGCGTCATCCCGACTTTCCTTATTTCCAATTGCACACTTTCTCTTCCTCTGTTTTTTATTCTTTTCCCTCTTTTTTTCTTCTTTTCACTCTTGCCTTTGTCTTCTCTTGTTCCTATTGTGAGCACGTGATTTTTATCCTAAGCAAATTATTCCAAAAATGTCAAATAAAATAACTTTGACAATTTTAAGAATTTTATTGTGATTCTTTGTGTTAGTTGGTCACATAGTAATTCATATTAAAAATACAAAATATGCATATGCATTAAGATTTTTAATTTTTACAATTTTTTTAGTATTAATGCATTTTGGAAAAAACAAATGGAAGAAAAATCAAAAAATAGTTTATTTTAGCTTTTATTGTTTTAATTGAAAATTACTACAAAAGGGTTATTAAATAAATTTTAGAGTTTAATTACTATAATTGTTAAGTTTAATTTCAATTTTATAAATCTAAGAAAAATACAAAAATATACATATATATACATATATAC
>MU689140.1:2922-22461 GCA_026770625.1 Nicotiana glauca | reverse complement strand
CCTAAATTTTAAAAAATATTATGAGCGATTAATTGTAGTGATGAATTATCATTGGCTTGCCTAACTGCAGTATTGGGCACTATCACGACCTTTAGTGAAAATTGGGTCATAACAGAATCAGTCGGTTTTTTTTGTAAAGAACAATTAAAGATTATTAAGAAAAAAATAAATGTCTTATATCAACACGCATCATTACTTTGGTAGTAGAATAGTATCTTGCTAGGGAATAAAAATCTATCGATCGGTCGGTTCCTAATTTTTTTTTCACCAATTAACTGCCTCCATCAGTTTGTTTTTATCAACCGATTCAATCAATTTTTTACCGATCAACTTTTTTTCTACCCATCCAATTCGATTGAATTTTTATTAGTGGTTCTTCAAAATCCAACACTTTTGATGGGGTTTTTCAATAAAAAAAGACCATATTTTAGTAGTGAAAACGAAATATCTCTCGGACGAAAAGGTAGTAAATAGAGTTTCATCTCGGGGACCTTGTTTCTCTATACAATTCAAGACTAAAGTTATTTCCGGATAAAGTCAAGTGTAAATAGTCTGGACCATTTATGATATTTAGGCCTCATTTGTTTTTTTAAGATTAGGACGTCTGAATCTGAATACACACCTGAATATCAAGATGTGTATTAAAATTAAGATATTTGAATCTGAATACACATCTAAATATAATAAGATATGTATTAAGTCCTGAATACTAAATAATTAAGATTGTTTGATTTTTAACATCTGAATGTATAAAATTTATCTTTATTTAAAAATTAATAATTAAGGATAAAGTTTAAATGAAATAACTAATCTAATATTCTATCAATAAAATATATAATTTTTTAAAATATGATAGTTGTTGGTGGTGATAGCTAACGGATGAATGCCAACTAGAGACGGTGGTTGGTGGTAGAATTCGTTGATAATGGTGGTTCATGCTAGTAGCTAGTAGTGATTGGTAGTGGTGGTGATTATGATTGAGGATGTTGGTGGTGATAGTTAATAATGGCGGGTTGTGGTAGTAGTTGTGATTGAGGAAGGTGGTGGGTGGGTGGTGGTAGGTTATAATGATGGACAGTGATGGCTGTGGTTGTTGATGGTGATGGGGTGGTCAGTTATGGTAGTTGAGGTAGATGAGTGTTGATTGTGGGTGAGAATGATGGTGGTCAGAGTGGTGGGGATAGTGGGTGGTGATGATCGATAATGGTGGCGGCTATGATTGAGGATGATGGTGGTGGTGGTGGGGATAGTTGAGTATGGTGGCGGCTGCGGAATAGTGGTAGTTGATAATGGTAAGCGGTGGCGGCAGTTAATAATGAATATGTGATAGCATCATAATAAAATTAAGTCTCTGGTATAGATCCTAATCACACAGACATATTCAGACTCATTAAGTGGTTGTGAAGAAAAAAAACAACGCACTTCATGATTAGGATCTGAATAATTAAGATTCAGACTTTAAAAACAAATGAACATAATGTCTGAAATCTGAATGATTAATATTCAGACCTTCATTAAGTGAAAATAAATGAGGCCTAAATAACTATTACTACGGTGTAATTGAGTGGCAAGTTAAAAATGGGAATAGATTATATTAGGTAAATGGTCAAAAATGAAGTATTATTCGTGCTACGCGAATGAAGGAAGACTTGTATTTGAGGTTGAGTTGGGTGAAGCGACAATTGGTACCTTGAGGATGATCTCTATGGAGCAGTGATAATAAATAAAGTATTTCTTGGGAGGCAGCTCAAGATTTTTCTCTTTACTTTCATATATTTTTTATTTATATAAAAGAAATAATTTTATAAAATTTCGCATGAGTTAGCAATTATATCTGCAACCACCCACCAAAAGAGATAACAGAGATGGACACTTACCTAATGGGTCTGAGATTTATAAGAAACAAATGAATTTTATCTGAAGGGGGGGAGGGGAGAGAAGGGGCACAAAAAATTAAAAAAGAAAGGAGAATAATCGGGATATCTACCAAAGTTTTTTCAGGACAAATCACTGTAAAAGTCATCTGATATCATTTAATGGAAACACAAGATAATTTGATTGGTTGGTTCATCCAATAGAAAAGACTTCAAAATGATACCTAAATATAAATATTTTTTAATGCAACATTCGCCATTAACATTATCAACTATAAGATCCATCTAAAATATACTTTTTTTTATTTTAATATATCGAGAAGATAGTCTTTCATAAAGATTTTCGACAGAAAGTTAGTAAAATATTTTCTCCTATATTTAGCACTCAAGGCTTTCTATGACATTTTACGGCTTGCTTCAGCCTTTATTGGCTCGTATGCCGAAAATCATAATTTGTTAGAAATTTTATTTTTAGTTATTTGCGGAACATCTGTGGCCGCTCTTTTTTTTTGGTGAAAAGGATATATATATATATATATATATATATATATATATATATATATATAAAATATCAAGCTCGTGTGGAGCAGTTCAGGTGATGCATTATAGGCATCAGATTTACAAACCTAGTAGCCAAACCAGTGGTTCCCGTAGAAGAACCATTAACTGTAGAAAAAGCAGTAAAACCTAAAATATCCTTAGCAAAACTAGATACAGTAGTAGAGATACTAGTACTAGTACTATTACTATTACATAACCTAGCTGAAGACTTGATCATCCTTACACATAGCAGTCCTTATTGATCTTGTAGGTAGAAAGATGTTGCAAAAGGTGGTGGACTTTTATACATTATACAGGGTTCCTTTGTCTGCTGGGCTCCATAGTTGGCTAGACTGTCCGCAATACAGTTCTGCTCACGAAAAATACTTTTGATAGTTGGGCTATCCAGTTGTCGGATTAAGAACCTGCAATCATTTAGGATATTAGTATATTGCAGTGCATGTGACGTAAACAAATTGAGTATGGCATGTGCATCTGTTTCAATAAGGAGCGGTTTGAAATTATGTTGTACAACAATGATTAGTCCTTTGAGTAGAGCAGAATTGTTGTTCCAGGTATTGAAGCTCCTGCAAATCCTAGGATCCACTGCCCTTTGTGATTACGAAAAATACCTCCTATACCACACTTAGAGTTATTTAGAGAGCAAGAGCCATCTATTTTAAGCTTGTAAAAATGGGTATTTGGAGGGTGCCATTTAACATATAGTGGTAGTGAAGCTTTAGTATGACATTTGTGTTGTGTCAGGTAAAAGAATTCAGCAGCCTTTGTATAGATGGTCATGATATTTAAATCTAATTTTTTATGTTCGAAGGTATTCCTATTTCATGTAATCCAAAGCTCCCATAATGCAAAAGGTAGTAAGGTTGTATTTGGAATATTGTCAGAGTTAGCTTGTAATTTCTGGTGAATGAATACCTTAAAGAGAAATAGATTTGGATCAGTTGATTGGAAAGATTTAGCACTGATGCTGATATATGAAGCTTATACCAAATATTTTTTGGTTGTATGCAGTCAATAAGAATACGGCGTTCAGTTTCAGGGTATCTATGATATTGAGTGCAAATAGCTGAATTGATAATACCTAACTTATTGAGATAAGTTATTGTTGGTAGCCTATCATGGCAGACTAGCCATATGAAATGAGCTATTTTTGGAGGAATAGGTAATTTTCAAATCCAGTTATAACTTTCCGTTGGAGTAGTCGAAATATTCATGGTAGTTGAAAGAGCAGTATACATGAATTTAACAGAAAACAAACATGTTGGTGTAAGACCCCATTAGAATTGGTCGTATATTGAGGGATGAATAGTCATGTAAATATTATTAATAATAGTATGTATCTGGTCTGGTAAAGTAAAAGGTAGTTGATCTAAATGTCAACTATGATTGTAGTAATAAGTTGACACAGTTTTATTTTCCTCAGCCCTTGGAAAGGATCCATATATATAATTACGATGTAAAATATTTTCGTTAATCCAAGGATCTTTTCAAAATTTTACATATCTCCCTGAGGCTAGATTCCATTTAAATCCTAGTTTACAAAACTCCCAGCCTTGCATGATATTTTGCCAAATAGAAGAACTATTTTTATTTTGTAGACTAGAAGTTTTTATGTATTTATGTAATAATATTTGTGCCCACAACTGAGTTGGGTTTTGAAAAAGTCGTCATGCAAAACTGGCATCCAGAGCTTGATTTTTAAGGATTAGATTTTGGATGCCCTGTCCTCCTTTATCCAAAGGTTGGGTGATGGTAGTCCATTTTATAAGATGAAGTCTTTTCTTAGTAATTGTGGTACCCCAAAGAAAATTTCGTTGGTACCTATTTAGGGATGTAATAATATTTGAAGGAAGTTCAACATATTGCATTACATGGTTTGGTAGAGAATTTAAAGTAGAACGTATTAAAGTAGTTCGTCCTGCTTTAGTTAAAAAATTATTTTTCCATCCAGCCATCTTATTTTTAAAATTTTCTATTAAGAACTGATAATCCATTTTAGTAGGTTTATTTGTAAAAATTGAAAAACCTAAGTACTTTCCAAAATATTTTTCCTCATTCATATGGAACATTTGGAGGATAGTATTTCTAATATTGGTAGAGCAGTTGTTAGAGAAAAATATCTTTGATTTATCAAAGTTGATTGTTTGACCCGAATAACTTATAAATTGAGCAAGAGTATTAAACATAGCTTGACAAGATGTACCAGTCATTTTTTATGTAAGTATAATGTCATCAACAAAAAATAGATGGGACAATTGAGGTCCCTGACAACCTAACGAAATAGGTGATCAATGACAATAATCTACTGATATATTTATCTTTCTAGAAAGAATTTCTAAATAGATGATAAATAAATAAGGGGACAGTGGATCTCCTTGTCTAATTCCCCTTGTGGGTTGAAAAAATTTAGTAGGATTTCCATTGATGAGAGTTGAAATACTACTAGTTGTTACACAAGACATAATAATATTTATGAAGGCAGTGAGAAAATTCAGAGCACAAAGAGAGTAATGGATAAATGTCACGACCCCAGTTCGCCCTCCATTAACATGTCGTAATGGCACCTAGTCCCTATAACTAGGTATCACGACCCAGATTTCCCACCATCGGGATCGTGATGGCGCCTACTCGTGGTAGCTAGGCAAGCCTACTCAATTACATTTCCATCACTAAACAATTATTTTAACAGTTCATAGCATCAATATAGAACATGAATTTAATAAGAACAATAACGGAAGTCTGATTTATAAATACGAATCAAGACGCGGAACAGTCACTAATAGCCTCTACCCAAGATTTGGTGTCACAGTACTCACGAACTACTAAAAATATACTAAATACAATGGTCTGAAAGAAACATATAAGTTATCGGTCTCGAAAACAATGAGGCAACAGTCTAAAAAAGAACATAAAGGAGAGACGTCGGGCATACGGACACCTGCAAGGCTACCTCGGTCTCGTGAAAATGAAAGTCTGCTCCCGCACTACTGTTGCTGCTGCTCCTCAAAACCTGGACCGGTGCAAAAATGTACAGAAGTATAGCATCAGCACAACCGATCCCATGTGTCGGTAAGTGTCTAGCCTAACCCCGGCGAAGTAGTGATGAGGCTAGACTGGACCCCACATAAACCTGTGCAGTTATAAATATACAGCGAAAAATCGAATCCAAGGCAATTAACAACATGGTAAGGGAAAACATACTACAGGGAGATACAACATTAACAGTAATCCCAAGTACAAAATTTAAGCAGCTTAGATTCACAATGAACAAGGAATCAATACTCAATACAAACACATGGTATCAATAACGGTTGCGGCGTGCAACCCGCTCCATAATTACCATTGTTGCGGCATGCAACCCGATCCACAAATACCACTGTTGCGGCGTGCAACCCCACCCATACCATTTATCAGGTATCACTGTTGCAGCGCGCAACCCGACCCTCATATATCATTGTTGCGGCGTGCAACCCGATCCTCAATATTATTGTTGCGGCGCGCAACCCTATCCTCAATATCATTATTGCGGCGTGCAACCCGATCCTCAATATCATTGTTGCGGCGTGCAATCCGATCCTCAATATCATTGTTCATATATCATTGTTGCGGCGCGCAACCCGATCCTCAATGTCATTTAACAGTCTGACTTCCCAAACAACAGTCACAATTAAGGGACATAAAAATAAGCAAATATTTGACAAAATCCCGGCAAGGTAAATAATCCAACAAGTTCAACCAAACGTCCCGGCAAGGGAATAATCAATAACGCTTTCTTTTTCTTACCTTTCTTATCTTATAACCCACTCTACTATTTTGAGCCAACACTTCAAATAATCAAGTAATCATATCACCGTTCACATGTTATTCACAACATATAGGAATCCTCTAATAATCACAGCGTTCACAACCAAGTCATGATAATCACATTATAAGGACTTACGGTCATGCTAGACACCAATGTATAGATACTCGTCACCATGCCTATACATCGTACTCGATCACATAGCAATTAGCAACAAAACTCAACTCCTATTCCCTCAAGCTAGGGTTAAACCAAACACTTACCTCATAGCCTTGAACTCCACTTAATCCTTAACTATCGCTTTACCTCGCGGTTCCACCTCCAATTCGCTCGAATATAATCACAAATTATTTAATTACTTTAATAAACACTATATGAATCAATTTGAATGCATAAAAATTATTTTCCCAAGTTTTTTCCCAAAAAATCCAAAAACGGCCCCGGGCCCACGTGGTCAAAACCCGAGGTTCGAACCAAAACCTGATTACCCATTCCCCCAAGAACTCAAATACGTAATTTGTTTTGAAATCGGACCTCAAATCGAGGTCCAACTCCCCAATTTATAGAAAACATAGGTTCTACCTAAAAATCCCAATTTCACGCATGAAAATCCTTGATTTCAAGTGGAAAACATGTTTAATGAAGTTAAAGATTGAAAGAATTGAGTAAAAATCAACTTACAAATGATTTGGGATGAAGTTTGCTCGTGAAAAATCGCCTATGGTGTTTGGGTTTTGAAAGAATGGTGAAAAGTGATGAAAATTCGACTAAGTATAAAATTTGTTGGGCCTCGGATGTGGGAATTGCGAACTAGGGTTCGCAATTGCGAACCATGACCTGCTAACTTGGGAAATGCGAACAAAGCTTCGCATTTGCGAAGCCAGAGCAAAAATCGGGACCTTCGCATTTGTGAAGAGGCTCTCGCATTTACGATCCCTGCCCCTTCGCATTTGCGAAGTTCTTCTTCGCATTTGCGATACCTGCCAGGCCTCCCTTTTTCACATTTGCGATCAGGTGGCCGCATTTGCGATCATTTCTTCGCAAATGCGAAGACACCAGTAGTGAAAACACCAGATTTTTTATAAAATAAGAAAATGCAATCCGATGCCTACCCAAAACTCACCCGAGCCCTCGAGGCTCCAAACCAAACATGTACACAACCTTAAAAACATCCTACGGACTTACTCGCGCGATCAAATCGCCAATTTAACATCATATACATAGAATCAAGCCTCAAAACTCAAGATTTTCTTCTAAACTTCATAAACTTTCAAACTTGGAACTTATAGTCCGAAATACGTCAAACGACGTCCGATTTCGACCAAACTTCACCGAAAGCGCTTAACACATATGTAAGACTTGTACCGGGTATCGGAACAAAAATACGAGCCTGATACCATAGTCGTTTAATCAATTTTTATTTCCATTTTCCTTAATAATTTCAGAAAAATAATTTAACAGAAAAATTCTTTTCCTCGGGCTCTAGACCTCGGAATTCGACTCCGGGCACATGCCCGAGTCCCATATTTTTCTACGGACCTTCCAAGACCGTCCAATCTCGGGTCCGGGTCCGTTTACCAAAAATATTGACCAAAGTCAACTTTAATCATATTAATATCAAAATTCTTCAAATTTTTCACAGAATTCACATATTTCAATATAAAAGCTTTTCGGTTACGCGCCCGGACTATGCACGCAAATCGAGGCAGGTAAAAATGAGGTTTTCAAGACCTCGAAAGCACGAAACAAATGAGGAAGCAGGTGATGACCCTTTGGGTCATCACACTAGGTAAGCCTAACAATGTGGAAAACAACATAAACTTGTGGAATAATTAATTAAAACCGATCAACTAAAAGAAAAAAAACTATATATAAATGTCGCTCGGCATATACAACTCAAAACGCGAAAGTCTACAATATTACCCCAAAACCCAGAACTCACGAGAAAACAAGCTAACGAAAGGTAAATACATTGCTCTAACTCCAGAATGTCTAAAACAAACAGTACGAAAGGAAAAGCTAACTGCTAAAGCTAGAATAAGAAAGAGACTCCTGGTCTGCGAACGCGGCAGATGTACCTCGAAGTCTCTGCTAGATCTCTCCGCCTCGAGGATGATATGCCTGGGCAGAGCTATCTGGATCTGCACATGAAAAACATATGCAGAAAAGGGCATGAGTACACCACAGCGGTACTCAGTATGTGCCAAGCCTAACCTTGGTTGGGTAGTGACAACGAAAGGTCAGGGCCCTACTGAGATAAAACATAATAAATGGTAGGATAAGGAAAAATAGTATAGATAAATTCTACAACGAGAATCTAAGCAGGATAAATAAGGGAAACAGTAATAGAAAAGCAGAAACAAGACATTATAAGAAATACTGCTCACAACAGGAAATAATAACCGGGGATCTCTTGGTATCCCAAGGATCTCTTGGTATCCTTATCATATACGCGAGGGATCTCTTGGTATCCCGATCTTTCACACGGGGGATCTCTTGGTATTCCGAAGATCTCTTAGTATCCTCAATACTTATATATACATGTGCCAGGGATGTCTTGTTATCCCGCACTCTTAGTCTAGAACATATCACGTACATGGGATCTCCCGAGATGCCATCCCATAGTCCCAAATTTAAAATATACAATAACAACTCAAATAATAAGAATAATGGTAAACTCAGAACAAGTAATAGTAAATTCTAGCCTAAATCGCGGAGTACAAACCAGACAGTTTAAGCAAATAGGCAAATAAGTCAACTAAACATGCTTCTCTAAGCTAATACAGGAAAAGCTTACAATTAGAATAAACAAATAAGCAGAAGAAAAAACTCAATTGAAATACTTCAAGTACAAATGGATTTTTCAATAATTATCTTAAGTACGCGCTCATCACCTCACGTACGAGGCATTCAAATATCAAATATCATGTCCTAAGGGGAAAGGTCCCCCGCACAAGGTTAGACAAACAACTTACCTCGAACCGGCACAAAAATCAACTAGAAACCACACCTTTACCACGAGTGCCCGACTCCAAATGACCCAAATCTATTCAATCCAATTACATATCGTAAATAACATCTCAAGCAACTGATTCTAATATTTAATTTAAAGGTAAGGCGCTAAATTAGGTAAAATAACCAAAATGCCCCTCAGGCCAACATCTTGGAATTGGATAAATTTTATATTTTTAGAACCCTCGCACTCATATGAGTCTAACCATATAAAAATCTCTCAATTCAGAGGTCAAACTCCCACTCAAAACTCAATAATTTGGTCTATGAAGTTTTTCCCCATTTTTCATTCAAAATCTTAAATTAGATGATGAAATTAACTAAAGATTGGTGGAATAGAACTAGAAAGGGCTAAAAACGTTACCCAATGATCTCCTCTTCAAAACCCTCTAAAATCGCCCTCTCCAGAGCTCCAATTCAATTTTTCTAACTTTTGAAACTAAACCCTCGAAAATCACTATTTCTGGCTAGGGGTTTCCGCTTCTACGGTCAAGGGACTGCATCTGCGGAACATATGCCGCTTCTGCGGCTTTCACTAAAATGCCCAGTTTCCGCTTCTGCGGTTCTAATCTCGCAGATGCAGATCCGCTTCTGCGAAAATTCCACCGTATCTGCGGAAAATGCTGAACTAGCCCAAACCCACTTCTGCGATCTTCCTAGCCACATCTGTGGTTCCCAACCCGCAGATGCAAAAATACCCGAAGCAACAAAAATTTGCAAATCTCCTAACTTCAAAAATCCTTCCGTCAACCATCTGAATTCAACCCGAGGCCCCCCGGGACCTCAACCCAAAAGCACAAATAACTCCTAATACCCTGTTCAAACTTGTACCAAGCCTTAAACCACCTAAAACAACATCAGAAACTCGAATTAACCAATAATTTGAGCCTAAGAACTTCAAATTTCATCAAAATACACCTTCGATCAAAAACCTAACCAAAACACGTCCGAATGACCTGAAATTTTGCACACACATCTCAAATGACATGACGGAGCTACTGTAGCTTCCGAAATTCCATTTCGACCCTCGAATCAAAAACTCACTATTGGACCGAAAACTTCAAAAATTCAAACTTCGGTATTTCAAGCCTAAATTAGCTACAGACTCCAAAAATATATTCCGAACACGCTTCCAACCCCGAAATCACCTAAAGGAGCTAACGGAACTATCGAATTTCCATTCCGAGACCGTCTTCATACTGTTCCAACTGCTGACAACTTTCCAATACTTAAGCTCTCATTTAGGGACTAAGTGTCCCAAAACTCTCCGAAACCAAACACCGAACATCCCGGCAAACCAAAATAGCAGAAGAGAACTTAGGGGAAGCAGTTAATAGGTGATCGGGACGTAAATTATAAAAATGACCGGCCGGGTCGTTACAATAAACGATCATTCTAATTTGTCAAATGCTTTCTCTAGGTCTAACTTAAGAAGCATATTTACCTTATTTCCTTTCACCTTTTGGAACCTAATAAGAATTTCTTGCAGTATAATAACATTATCTGCAGCCCTTCTATTTTTTTGGAAACTAGACTGAATTGGATGTATGAGATTTTGTAATAGAGGTTTCAGTCGGTTGGCAATGATCTTAGTGATGATTTTATAATTTGTGTTACAAAGACTAATTAGTCTATATTGGTAAATAGTGGAAGCATGTGTATTTTTTGGTATTAAACAAAATGAAAGTTTTGTTGATGGAAGAGTCAATTTTATGTTCATTGAAAACTGTGTGACAAAAAGGCTTGACTGAATTACCAATAATATTCCAATAACGTTGATAGAAAAAAGGATGCAATCCATCTGGTCCAGGGGCCTTAAGAGGTCTGAAGGACTCTAACGCCTTTTATAATCTCCCAGTCTTGTAAAGGATTTGTTAAACTATATTGTTCCTCAGTTGATAAAATATTTGAAGGATATTTATAAGTTGTTTTAGCGGAGCTCAGCTTGTGGGTGTGAAATAGGTTTTGATAATATTGTGTAATATTATCTCTAATAGTAATAGAATATGTTATCCAATTCCCTCCCTGATCTTGAAGGACATTAATACGATTAAATCTTCTATGATTTATAGTACTTAGATGAAAAAATTTCGTATTGGCATCCCCATCATTTAACCAGTCAACTCGTGACTTTAGTTTCCAAAAGTCGTCTTCTAATTTAAGAATATTATTAAAATCAAGTGCGAGTTTTTTTTCTAAATTATGTAAGAATTGGCTTATAGGGTAATGTATTGAGGACTGAATACCACTGATTCTAGCCAATAACTTCTTCTTATGTTTAAAAATATTCCCAAAAATAGAAGTATTCCATTCTTGTGCTTGAGTAGTAAATTTAGCAATTGTAATTGTTCTAACCAAACCTGATTTATCAAAGCTGGGAAAGTGGGATGGGAACTCCAAATTGATTCGAAGCGAAATATAGTCTTTCATGGGAGAGAACAATTTTCTAATTCTAATTTTAATGGATAGCGGTCTGAATGAAGACGTGGGAGATGTGTGACAATTATATTAGGGAAATGGTTAAGTAATTCATAATTAGTAAAAATACGATCAATTCGTTCAAGTATATTACTACTAGTATGTCTAACATTTGTCCATGTTGTAACGACTCCCTTTGTAGCCTAAATCTACCAATTTATAGTAGTTTATACATTGAAGAAATTTATTAGTTCTTGAGTTATTGATGGATAGGCCACCAAACTTATCCCTCGCTTCTAGAATTTCATTAAAATCTCCCCCATCATCCAAGGACCTTATAGTAATCATACATGCACATTAAATTTACCCATAATAATAGTCTATTAGCTAAACTAGGGATTGCATATATAGTAGTAAATAAAAACTTAAAAGGGTGGGGGAGTACCTGGATATGGCAGTGTATCTCCTGACCTGTGGATACAACATGTTCCACATTCAACTCGTCTGCCATCCATAATATTGCAATGCCTCCCGATTGGCCTATAGATGCTACCTCTATCAATCCTATGAAATTAAAATCTTCCTTAACCGTGTGGTGACTGACTCTGTGAGTTTCCAACAGGACCACCAGGGCTGGCCTGTTATAGTCCAGTAATGACCTAAAATTTCTTTTAAAATCCTTCGAATGAACACCCCTGCAATTAAAAATAATAAAATTCATATGACTGTCAGTATAATCAAACTGGTGACTGTTCCTTGGACCCCTTTGGGTATTTATCTTGCTTGTTCTTAGTACAAAAGTGGGCATTAGAAGCATTGCATATTTTCCAACTTCTGGATTTGTAGTTGGTCGGAGACGGAAGGAAGTCGTACAAAGATTTTGAGGACACCTTATATATATCTTTCTTTCGCATTCCTCCTTATGGATAAAGACTTTTATCCTGTCTAGAAAAGCATGCACTGGTCGAGTTTATCTATTGTAAGCGATGGCTGTATCGAGTTCCGCTTGAAGATTATTGTCTTATTCTTCTGGAGGTGGACTGTGTAGGGGTGATAAATTTGGTGATAACACTGGGGTTGGAGGTGGAGGAGGATCCAAATACGGTTGAATCCATGGAGTGGTAGTATATGGAGCTGGATAAAATGGTATTTGGAGAATGTGAGGATGGAGATGAAAGGGGTCCCAATATGGTGTTGGGAGTGGAGGCTGCTAGTATAGCCCTAGATATGAAGCATAGTTCATGTACCAGTGGTACCGGCTGTAAATCTCCATTCCTAGTTGCATGACATCCATCACTATTTGTGCCAAATCCGTGGATGGTTTATCAGTATTGTTACCTCCTGATGATTTACTTCCATCGTACAAGTGAGAGCATAATTTTGTAGCCATGTCTCCAACCAAGAAGTGAATCTCGTTGGTGCATGAGGAGTCTGTGTAGTGTAGACTATATTGTTTAGTTCCATAATCAATTGTAAAGGAGAAAGAGAGTAGGGTATGTGATTGTGTAACAACCAATGAGATTGTTGTTGTGGTGCCTGGTGCCTTCTGAGGTACTTTAAGTTTGTAGTAAACATCTTGTGAGTGGTGGAATGTTGGAGATGGATTATCTATATTGGTATGTGGAGTATGAGGAGGTGAGTCTGAATTTGATAGTGGTTTAATTGAAGGTGTAACAATGGATGGTACTGGCGGTTGGATTGATTGATGTGGTTGTCTAGGTTTTGTCAAGGGGTGGTCAAATAATCATGACCTAGTTGCATGGAACTTGTGACTTTAGGGTTAGGAGAGGATGGTAATGTTGGAGTAGGTATGTGTGTGTCTGTTTGTTCGTGTATTAGGGCTTGAATGGGAGTTGGTGGTGGTGTGTTTGAGCAGGAGGTTTGCATGTGGAGAGGCCCTATGTGGCTATTAGCAAGGATGAGTGAAGAGGTTGACCGAAGACTAGATGGTGATTGGGCAGGTTGAAAAGGCACTTGAGTGCACTTTTGAGGAGCTAATGTTGTATTTTTTGCTTGTAAAGGAAGTGTATCAGATTTTGGCATAGTCTCATTCATTAATGAGGCAAACGGATTATTGGCTAACATAGGTGGTGTAGGTTGTTGAGTGTTTATGTGGGTATTAGGGATAGGATTAGTGTTGTTAATAGCTAATTGCTCAAAAGGAAGAATAGGAGGATTATCTTTTGTGTACTTACTAATAACAATCGATGAAGGATCATTTGTATTAGGATTAGATTTGAAAATTTTGTTTTTCTTTGGGAATCGGACTGTTTTCCATTCTGTGATGGAGTGAGTGTGTGTAGGGTTAGGATTAGTTTTGGTATTAGGAAAAGTAGAGTCAGTAGAAGATGCATCTTGTACCTGGTATTGACAAAGGCATTGGTTATGCCCCATCTGGCCACATTTAATACATAGCAAATTTAATCCTTCGTAAAGGATATTTTTCTTGTGATTGCCAATATAAACATGTAAGCATAATGGTTGATCCAACTGTATTTCCATACACAGACGTGCATATCGACCCCTTGTAGTTGAAGAGGTGCAATTATACATGTATAGTAATTTTCCAATCTTGTTACCCACCTTCTGAAGAATATGAAAATCATAAAATTCAGTAAGTAATTCCGGTAGACGTACCCATATAGCAGAATAATTTATTTATTTTTTTCGATGCCGTAAATCGTGGTTCCCATTGACGAACAGATAGAAAATGATTCATGATAAACCAAGGCCCATGATGTAAAGCACGAATTTTATTTTCTTCCTTTTGAACTTTAGGAGGAAAAAATTTGAGCCCAAATCGATAAGAGGGAGGTTTTCTGTAGGTTGCCAAATAGTATATATTTTTTGTCTAAGTATTTAGTGTTCCACCTTACGACCATACACCTTAACAATTACCGCATGTTGCCATGATTTATAAATTCGACTCTTTTCTTCCATTGATAGAGGAATAAAATTTGAAGCATCTATTAGTGCTTCCAGTTCATCCTTAAACGTCATGGTGAGGTTATGATTATGGTCAATAGAAGATGATAAGTTAGCAAATTCAGAGATGAGAGTGGTAAGATAGGATTTAGATAGTGAAGCAGTAGGAGGTATAGGAAGGTCAGGTAGATCAATAATCATTGGTCTGGTTAAGTTACCTTGGGAAGGAGTTGTTGTTGCTTCTGATGTTGTAGAAATATTTGGGGGTTTAGGAGGTTTAAGATATGCAGATACATGTAGGTGTTGAGAGTATGATTGCTGGATGTTTGTCATCCTCTCCTTTTCTTATGGCGTCCTTCTTTTACCATTTCATTGTATCTTTTGTGGGCTCTAGGGTAATAGAAAAAATAATAAAATTATTTTTATTATTTATTTTAATTGTTATAATTTAATAGTAAAAGTAAATTTACTCAAATAATTTATTATAAAAAATCCTCAAAAGAATAATACTGAAAAGTAAATGTTGAATCTAATGGCCTTTGACTTAGTCCAAATCAGTTTGCTCAAATTACATTTATGAAATCTACATATGTTTGTATAATCTATTATGGTCAAACAAACATCTAAAGAAATGGAATAAATTGAGCCTTCTTTCTTATTTCTCATACATTCAACAAGTTCCGACCAAAAATTTAGTTCCATCCTTATCCTCCTTATAAAGTAAAATTTCTATGGTAAAATCATCTTTCATGGAAGCATATATCATGAGAGAGTCATACAAGTTGTGAGAAACATTCCATTAAAAAAATTAGGTATGACTTTTATAGTTGCTCATACACTTCTTTGTTCCTTGCCGTCCTCTCTATTACTTGCCATAATCCTCTTGGTCCTATTGATCCTAGTTTCTCTTTACTCAACCCTCACAAACTCCACCAAATATCTCTTTTGAATATGGTTGGAAGAACCTGAATTACCATTGGTGCTTATGGGTGCAAACCATGTACTCAAGATTCCATATTTCTTCAATAGAAATTAGAATCTTGAATAAATGTTTTGCACCTATAAGAACCAATTATATCATCGGTTTCTCCACCTATATTCATGATGGAGTTCGTGGGGGTTGGATAAATAGAAAGAAAGACTCAAGAGCACCAGGAGTATTATGTTGATCGATAGGGATAGAGGTAAGTGAATGAAGATGTGTATGGTCAAGTCTAAAAGAAACATCTAGCTATATGAATAAAAATGTGATTGTGCAAACTGAATGAAGTCAAGTACCGTTAGATTCATCATTTATTTTTCAGTAATTTTTTTTCCTTTTGAGTTTTTTCATAATAAATTATTGGAGTATATTTACGTTTACGACTAAAAGTGTCATAACCCAAAATCTACTAAGGATCGTGGTGGCGTCGGACACCGCTGTCAGGCAAGCCAAACAAAATACTTAATTAAATTCTCGTTTAAATATTTCCGAAAATACTTCATTTATACGTCTAAAATAATACGTAGAAAATTTCTCCAAATAAATAATAAAACCTTTAACAACTATTAAAACTTCTAAATAAACCCAAATACATCCCAGAACCCGGTGTCACAAGTATATGAGCAATTTCTATGAAAAACCGAATAAAGTACAACAGCTGTCCGGAATACAGTTGGACAGAAAATAAATAAACCCTGAGGGAGACTATACTAGCTGTGGGTCTGTTTAACAAAAAAGTAGACTTTTAGTCAAAGCTAGAATTTAGAAGAATCGGGTTACTGATAATCGAAAAATAAATAGAGAAAAGGATTTGCAAGTATTCGAATATGAAAGCCGGTAAATCAGAGTATATTTCAATAGTCACCCCCTCCCACTGATTACATATTTCTCCTTTTATAGGTCTCTTTGGAGAATCTTTGAAAATGTACGTTACACCTATGAATCTATTATGGACATTTAATGACATTAAATACTGTGTTACATAATCATTACATTCAATACAAATATTCATTAACGGCTCCGGTATTTATTTCCCTTGAAATGTTGTATCTTTATCTTCTTATTTCACTAGGTTCGTTATCCTTCTCGCATCTCGTACGTAATTACACTCAAATAGGGACGGGACTTCCGAGCCTCTTATCTCGTACCTCCTTTTTGATCCCGTATCTCTTTTTCTGCCTTTTGTCTCGCACCTCTTTTTATATTTTTGCCTCGTATCTCTTTTTACCCGCACCAGTTTATAATTCTTTGACCAATTATAACCTTTTGATAGTCGCACGTGTCATGCCTTATCATTATTCATTTATGTATATATTTTTCCCCAAAAGAGGGTCGCCTCGAGGAAATACAACTCACCTAGTCTTCGTGTCAACCATGCTGCTATGCCACTAAGCCACTAGCCACACATAAACCTGTGCAACAAAAATGCACATCAAGTGTAGTATGAGTACGAAAACAACGTGTACTCAGCAAGTATCCCATCTAATCTCGAAGAAGTAGAGATGAGAGGTCGACTTCAACACTTGCTAGTGGTAAAATAATAATATAATAAAAATGTGCGGAGATCATGGATTTATATAGCACTCCTAACTCATAAAGCCGTAAAACAGGCAAACACATTTAACAAATAATAAAAGATTTTCAAGATTTACTTTTCATTATCTTTATTAGTTTACAACGGGCCATGAAAGGCAACATCGACTTCAATAAGTCTCAAGGCAAGCAAAGCAAGCATGCGCATATTATGCCGAGGCGACAGCCTGATCCAGCAGAAATAAACTGTGCACTTGCCGAGGGTAGACGGCGCGCCTATAGCTGCATCTATTTAATCTACCCAGGCGTTCGGTCCGTTCCAAAAATAAACACACGCAAACAGAGAGTCAATCAAGAAGTCAACATAGAGCAATTATCCAAATAAAGGCCAATTCTCTTTAATAATTTAGGAAAATGAAGTTTAAACCCCTTTTAGAAATTCATTTACTAATTCGATGTGATTTAAGAAGTACAAGTTGTCAATAAGATTGCAATTATTCCAAGTATAGCATGCTTTTGGGTCCTAGACTACCCGGACAATAGCATAATAGTTGCTACGCACGGACTCTCATCACTTCGTGCGTACGTAGCCCCCACAAATTGGAGCACATAACCAATTAACTGACATATGGGGACAATTCCCTCTTACAAGGTTAGAAAGGAGACTCACCTCACACCGAAGATCCACAACCGGCATTACGCCCTTCCGAAGACTCGAATCGATGCACAACGCTCCAAAACTAGCCAATAATTATGTAAATCCATTAATATATGCTAAGGTACTCATTATAATTCAATTTATAACAATTCCTAACCCCGATTAAAAAGTTGACAAAAATGCCCTTAGGCCCACGTGCCCGTAATCCAAAAAATTTCGAAGATAAAGATTATCCCTGGCCTCATGAACTCAAATATATAATTTTCTCTAAATTCCATACCCAAAATCGTGGTCAAAATCCAAGAATACTAGTTTTCTAGGTTTTCCCTCAAACCCCAAGTTTTCTACAAATTCATGCTCAAATCCATACATAATTGATGTATTTAACTCAAAATAGGTGGGGATATATTACCTTGTCGTTTATGATGAAAAATCACACTTGAATCTCTCCAAAATCGCCCATGCCAAATGAAAAATGGGAGAAGAATGGCCAAATCCCGAATTTAAAACAACTCTCTGCCTCCAGCTATTTCCGCACCTGCGGCCTCCAGACTGCTTCTGTGGTTTCGCAGGTGCGGTTCTAACACCGCATCTATGGTCCTCACCATGCTACCCCTCTTTATCTTCTGCGACTCCACCACCGCAAGTGCGGTCCTGCATCTGCGGCAAAACGATCGCATCTGTGGTCCCAGCTCTCCTTCACCAATCCCGCATATGCGGCTTCTCCATTGCAGGTGCAGTCCCGCATCTGCGGAAATAAGACCGCATTTGCGGTCCATTCTCTTCTAACCCAAAACTGCATCTGCGGTTGATGTGCCACATCTGCGATCTCGCATCTGCAGTCCAAAAACCGCAGATGCGGTTATGACAGCAACCAGCAACCTCAGCCTTCCAAAAATTCCACTTTCGATCCGTTAACCACCCGGAATCCACCCGAGGCCCCCGAGACCTCAACCAAACCTACCCACCAATCCGAAAACACGTTACGGACTTGCTCGAGGTATAAAATCACATCAAATAACACTAAAATCATGAATCAACCTCCAATCCAAACTTAATAAACTTTAGAATTTTAAACTTCTACTTTCGATGTTTAAATCTATCAAATCACGTCCGATTGACTTCAAACTTTGTAGACAAGTTATATTCGACATTACGGACCTACTCCAACTTTTGGAATTGTATTCCGACCCTGAAATAAAAAATTCCACTTCCGGTCAAACTTCTAAAAAATCTTTAAATTTCTATCTTTAGCTAAATGGCTCCAAAATGACCTACGGACCTCCGAATTCACTTCCGATCGCGCTCCCAGCTCCAAAATGACCATACGAAGCTACTCCCAGACTCGAAATCCTAAACAGACATCGATATTGTCACACCTCCTTTTTCCGAAAAGGCTTTACTACACCCCGTGAAGAGATATAGTAATAAAGGAGTTTTTTCCAATTTAAGGACAATAGAAACGGGATTCGTTTATTAAGAGATTCAGAGTCGCCACTTGGGAGATTTATGGTGTCCCAAGTCACCGGTTTGAATACCGAATCGAGGAAGGGTTTGACTATGTTTAACAGTTGCGAACCAAAAAATCCGGGTAAGGAATTCTGTTAACCCGGGAGAAGGTGTTAGGCATTCCCGAGTTCCGTGGTTCTAGCACGGTCGCTCAACTGTCATATCTGGCTAAAATATTTGTTTTTAAAACATATTATCCTATTTGTGCATTTTTTTAGAATTAATTACCGCTTTTGAAAACTATTATTTTATTTAAGAAAGTGAA